>PVKS010042496.1:0-15398 GCA_004027875.1 Aplodontia rufa | reverse complement strand
TTTATAGAGGAGGAGGGGATATAGCCAAGGAATCAATAATCCTTCTAAGGGAGTTGCCAGGTGTTATGTAGATTTCAGTACAGACAAAAGATAGGAACATTCTGTAGTTGATACATTCTGACCCACCCTGTTTGACCTTTTGTATAACAAAGCACGACCTAGCAGCAGCCCCTCCTGAAGGAATTAATACAAATAGTAATAAGATCGCTCCAGGGCAGCTGATGAAACGGAGTGGAGGTCAGACAAAGGTCAGACCCCAACAGCTTATCCTGATGACTGTTCTGGTGAGCTGTTCCCAATCTTTAGTAAGTCCAGGTGCTGACTATTGTCTGGAGGTTCAGGCACCCTAAGCAGAGGAGAGCCCAGAACTGCTAGGTGGTGCTGTGTCATTCTAACTGAAGGGCACCCACTGCCCCCGCCAAGCAGATTGTCTCTCTGGTGGAAAAATTTCCAGCTGATTTGCATAGTTTTCTGGTGAGTGAACCAACATGCCATGACAAGGAGGCTGGTTGGGAAGCACTAAGCAGCACTTGGAGAATGGAAGAATTCAGTATATTATGCTGGCAGGCCCAGAGGAGTTTTCTCCAAAACCCGAGCACTGTCTCTCAGCTGTGCATCATGTTTATAGGCTTCTGTACATACTGGTTTCTTGTTACAAGGATTCTTAGTGTATGTGACAGAAAATTCATACAATGCAGGTGTCCTGAGTAACTGAGGAGGTGCAGAAAGGGACTTGGGTCTTTATGGCTAAGACAGCTCATCTCATTCTAACTATGTGCTCATTCTCATTTCACAGCCTCACTCATGGTTAGTTTGGGCCATGTGACTGCCTCTGGACAGTGAGCTGTAACCAAAGTGATGTCTGCCAATTTGGGAGTAAGTCCATTCAGAGCTGATGTGCCTTCTCCTTCTCTTCTTCCCTGCTGTGGTGAGTTTGCGGACATGTGTTCCAAAAGTGTAACAACATAGTACAGGAGGTTTATCTGACTCTCAAGAAAGTCTATGAGAAAAATGCACCTTTAATATGTTTCCTAATGGAAATGTAAATATTTTTGAGGGAGTTAATTCTGATTATCCCAACAAATAGAATACTACCATTTTTTCCACTTTATTGAGGCCAAGTCAGTTGCTTATGTTCATGTAGCTCTTGAGAAGGAAGAGATGAGACTCACACCCAGACTTGTCTGTCATTTCTGGATTTTACAAACTACATTTCCTGAATCACTTGGTCAGTTGTCCCTAGGCACTGATGACCTATATGAAATCTGAGAACATCCATTGGGAATGGGGCCTGATGTGCAGCAGGAATAGTCAGAACACTTAGCAAGCCTGGTGTGAGATCCTGGTATCTGTGACTGCAATGAGCAATTACATCTCTCCAGTTTGTCCTCTGCATGATGGTGAATATTCTTGATGACAAATATGCAATGTAGAAAGGTTGACACCAGCTCACCCTTGCTTTGCAGAGAATTACAACTGAGGCTGATATTATCTATCAAGGGAGGGAGTTTTTGCTGGGAATATTTTCAGAATGAAAGATTGATGTCAAATTTCAAATAACAAACATAGAGAAACTCTCTGAAGAATCACAATAGGGTGGGGAGGTAGGTCAGTACAGTGGCCTAGCATGTGCTAGGTCCTGGCTTCAATTCCTTGCAGTATAAAACAAAACAAAGAATAGTGATTTCAGCCAGGTACAATGGCGCATGCATGTGTCTAAGCTTCTCATAAGATTAATCATGGGGCTTCTACAGCCAGGAATGTGAGACTAATTTGGCAAAACAGTGATACCATACTAATCAATGAATGAATAAATCAATAAATACAGGAAAAAATGAAGAATAGAGGAAAAATTGTGATAGTTATTAAGGATTGAGCAGGGAGTAGTGCAATGGAGAGTATTCATGTCATGGAAAACATGGCTTATTCAAATGGGATAAGGTAAAAAAAGAAAGAAAAAAAGAAAAAAGAAACATAAAGGAAAAATGAACAGGATTATGTGTTATTATGAAGCTATAATCCTTGAGCCCAATGATATTCAGAAATAAGTAATAAAATCATGCCAGTTCAAGTTTGAAGAGACAGATGCTTGGCATTTATTTATTTATTTATGCATGTTGGGGATAGATGGCAAACAACCATTCTACCATTGAGCTGCACCTCAGTCACTAGAAATATTCTTTGTACAAGGTTGTGTACTTGGTTTTTTTATTTGTTGTTGTTGTTTGAGACCCTTTTTGGTTTTTTTTTTTATCAGTACTCAGGATGGAAACCCACTGATGCTCTACCATTGAACAATATCCCAATCCCTTTTGTTTTAGTTTGAGTCAGAGTGTAAATTGCTGGAACTGACCTTCAACTTTCAATCCTCCTGTCTCAGGCTCCTGAGTAGCTGGGATTACAGGCATAGCCACCACATCTGGCTGCTTGTAATTCTTCTTGATATCACACACATATGCATGAGATTTCTTATTTCATAAACTCCCAGATTAGTTTTATTTTAGTAAGTGTTGTGGTTTAAGTATGAAGTGTTCACCAAAAGGTCAGGTGTGAAAAAATACAAGAAAGTTTAGATGTAAGATGAATGAATTATGAGGTATTTAACCTAATTGGTGCATTGTCCCTTATTAGGGATTAACTGGGTGGCAATTGTAGCAGGTAAGCTGTGGCCAGAGGAGGTGGGTCATTGATCAATGTGCTGTGGGAGTATAAGTCTCTCTCACTCCCCCCCTTTTCTACCCTTCTCTCTCTCTCTCTCAAAGATTGAACCCAGGGATATTTAGCTACTGATCCACAATCACAGCAACTTTTATTTTCTATTTTGAGACAGGGTTTCACACTCCAACCCTCCTCACTCACTTTCCTAACTCACTGTGATTAGAGAGTTATGACACTCTGCTCAGTTTAGTTTTGTTCTTGGTGATCAGATCATTCTCTGCTTAATGGTGCCATGTTCTCAGCTGCTTTTCATTAACACACCACCCTTCCATGATGGTCTGCTTCATCTCAGGCACACAGCAATGGGAATCACCCATCTAAGGATTGAGACTTCTGAAATCATGAGCAACAAATAAAATTGTTCTCCTCTAAAATTGTTTTTGTCTTGTATTGGTCATAGCAACAAAAAATCTGATTAAATAAGGGTTTGACACAGTCACTTCATTTTGATTAACAACTTTCACATGTATGCCTTTTGATTGAGATCTTCCATTGTAAGCATTGTGTTTTTCCCTTTATATTGAGGAGTAAATCTCACTCTCACTATCACTGAGCCATGTCCCCCTTTTATTTTTTATTTTGATACAGGGACTCATAAGTATCCTGGGTTGTCCTTCAACTTGCAAACCTCTTTCATTGCCTTCCCAAATGAATGGATTTCAGGTGACCAGCATGCATCGAGCTGAAACCATCAGTTTGATCAACCTCCCACTATCACATATTTTGTTCGTTGTAGCTGGGTTTCAAATGTCTCTGCATTCCAGGATGGATGTGCTACAGTTTGATGGTCTATTCCCACTTTGGAGGGGAAAAACTCATGTCTGGGAAGTCAGTGCCAAAACTCTTTTATTAACATTTGATAAATAAGGTGATTGAGGAGATATTCTCTGGCTAAGTTTACCTAGAGTTCCTAGATAAGTTCTATTTTGTCAGACCTGTATGTACTCTCTCTAATCTCAAAGTTTTAGACCAAGGGGCTGAAGTGGTGTCCTGATGGTTATGGTGCTTGCCCAGCATGTACAAGTACACGGATTCAAACCCCAGCAACACACGTACACAACTAAGTGTCAGAGCAATGAAAGCCATGTGAAAATCTCAATAAAAATTCATTCTCTCTGTTTCTCTCTCCCTCACTGTCCTTCTCTCTTTAAAAAAAAGGCTTTTTTATATTTATTTTTGAACAACCATAGAAGTTTTTAACAAAATAATATAAAATGTGTATAGTTTCTGGGTAATAGATTTACCCCCAGGAGCCCCCCCCCCCAATTACCCATATTCCTCCCTTCCCTTACCCACAATATCTCTAACAAAGTATTAGGTTGTATAACATTACAACTTATCTGGATTTAACACATGATAGTAGACCACCTTTCTGAAAGGCCAGGGTCTAGGTCCAACCTCCACAATGAGTGGAGACATTTGACCATTGGTTCTATGGGTTAAACTGATATTACTAAGCATAATTTCTTTCATAGCCATCCATTTACCTTCAAAAGTTGCAATATCATTGTTTCTAATTGCTGTGTAAAATTCCATGGTATATATATAGATATACTACAGTTTTTGGATCCAGTTAGGGACATCTGGGTTTTTTCCATAGTCTAGCAATAATAAATTGAGCTGCTATGAACATAGATATTGCTGTGTCATTATAATGTGCTGATTCTAAATCCCCTGGAAAGATCCCCAGGAGTGGAATAGCAGGATGGTTTGGTGGACTCATCCCTAGTTTTTGAGGATTCTCCACACTGCTTTCCAAAGGGGCTGTACCAGTCTGCACCTCCACCAAGAGTGTGTTAGTGTCCCTATCTCTCCACAGCCCCTCCAGCATCTATTATTGTTTATCTTCTTCATTTTGGCCATTCTGACTGTCATGAGTTGATATATTAATGTAGTTTTCATTTGCATTTCTCTGATTACTAGTGATTTAGAGCACTTTCTCATGTATTCATGGGCTTCATCAAAGTCCTCTTGTGAGAAGTTTCTATTTAGCTCTTTGGTCCATTTATTAAATGGGCTGTTAGTTTTTTTGTAATTGAGATTTTTGAGGATTTTGAAGATTCTGGATATGAGGCCTCTGTCAGAGGAATCATAACCCATGTTTCTCTCCATTTCCGTGGGAAATCTCTTGACTGTTATGTTTGTTTCCTTGGCTGTACAAAAGCTTTTTAGCTTTATGACGTACCATCCACGGATTTTTTACTTTAGTTCCTTCACTTTTGGAGACACGTTGAGAAAGTCTTTGCCTACTCCCAAATGCTGAAGTGTTGAACCTAATTTGTCTTCTATCAGTTGCAAGGTAGCTAGTTTAATTCTTAGCTCCTTGATCCATTTTGATTTGATTCTCATGCAAGGAGAAAGATATGGGTCTAATTTGAACTTTCTGAAAGTGGCTGTCCTGTTTGTCCAGCACCATTTGTTGAAGAGGCTGTCACTCCCCCATGTTATATTTTGTCCCCCTTTGTCAAAAATCAGGTGTTTAAAGATTTGAGGGTTTGTGTCAGGGTCTTCTATTCTATTCAGTTGGTTTTCCTTCCTATCTTGATACCAATAACATGCTGTCTTTGTTATTATGGCTCTATAGTATAGTTTTAAATCTATGGCAAAACCACCTGTTTCATCTTTCTTGCTTAGTCATGTTTTGGCAATTCTTGGTTACTTATTTTTCCAAAAGAATTTGAGAATTGTTTTTTCTATGTCTGTAAAGACCGACATAGGTATTTTTATAGGGATAGCATTGAATCTATATAAAGCTTTCCTTAGAATGGCCATTTTCATTATATTAATTCTGCCTAACTAATAGCATTGGACATCTTTCCATCTTCTTAGGTCGTGTTGGTTTCATTCTTCAATGACCGATAATTTTCATTGAAGAGATCTTTGATTTCCCTTGTAAGGTTAATTCCCAAGTATTTTATTTTTTTCAAAGAAACTTTGCATGGGACTAATTTCCTGACTTCTTCTTCAGTCCTATTATTATTAGTGTATAGGAAATCTATTGATTTATGCATGTTGATCTTGTATCCCGCCACTTTGCCAAATCTACTTATGAGTTTAAGTAATTTACTGATGGAGTTTTTTTGGATCTTCCAGATACAGGATCATGTCATCAGCAAAAAGAGAGAGTTTGACTTCCTCTTTTCCCACTTTTATCGCTTTGATTTCTTTCTCTTACATAATAGCTCCATCTAGAGTCTCAAGAATAATATTGAGTAAAAGTGGTAAGAGTGGACAGCCTTGTCTTTTTCAGAATTTTAGTGGAAATGCTTTCAGTTTTTCTCCATTTAGTATTATGCTAGATGAGGTTTTAGCATATATAGCCTTTACAAAGTTCAGAAATGGTTCTTTGAACCACATCTTCCCTAGAATTTTGAACATAAAAGGGTGCTGGATTTTATCAAAGGTCTTTTCTGCATCCATTGAGATGATCATATGGTTTTTGTTCTTGATTCTGTTTAAGTGGTGAATTAAGTTAATTGTTTTGCATATGTTGAACCAGACCTGCATTCCTGGGATGAAGTCCACTTGATCATGATGGATTATCTTCTTTATAAGTTTTTGAATATGGTTTGCTAGTGCTTCATTAAGGATTTTTGGATCCAAGTTCATAAGGGATATTGGTCTGTAGCTTGCTTTCTTTCTTTCTGTCTTTCTTTCATTTTTTTAGTATCCTTCTTGGGTTCTGGTATCAGAGTTATGGTTGCATCATAAAAAGTGGATGGGGGCATTCCCTCTTTTTCAATTTCTTGAAATTACTTCATAAGGAGAGGTGTTAGTTCCTCCTCAAAAGTGTGGTAAAAATCACCCGAGAAGCCATCAGGACCTGGGCTTTTCTTCGTGGTAGACTTTTAATTGCAATATGGATTTCAGTGCCTATGATTGGGCTATTTAGGAATTCAGTATCCTCCTGAATCAATTTAGGGATGTTGTATGTGTCAAGATATCCGTTCCCAGCTGGCAGGAACTGGACAGCTCTCACTTGATGGTTGACTGAGATTAAAATAGACCCACTGGCCCTGAGTTCTCCAAGCACTTTATTTCTCCCTTTACCATGGCTAAAGGCCTCCAAGTCCTCCCACCTTTCCTCTTTTACAGGCAAGACCTTTAAAACATCCTTTTTAGAGTCAATGCTATTCACATTTTAGAGTCCCTCTTTCCACTGCTGTACTAAAGTCCTTATTTCTGCAGTCGAGGCTACTACCTGCATAGGAGGGTTCTTCTACCACTGCTGAACTCTGCACCATCTCTGCTGCTGCTGCTTCTTCTTTGCTGCTTCTAACCAGACTAGTCACTACTCTCTTTATTTATCTATTAGAACAACCAATAGGGGTAGAGTGCAAACACATTTATCCAATTGTAACAAATGAGTGGCCAAAGAGCTTAGTCAAGCGGTCAGGCAGTTTACTAATTACAAGCCAGCTGGGCCTCTTAGAGTTGTTTACCACTTTCTGACATCTGGCTAGGCATCATCTTGACCATAGTCTCCAGCATCTCCTCCTTTTTTATTTTTTCTGAGAGGAGAAAGACAAACAGGTGACTGTGTCTGTCTTAGGTGTTTCCATTCATACCTCCCCTTTCTTACCCATCATTGGAATAAGGCACAGCATAAGGCTTCCTTCCTGTCTTAGGTTGATAAGGGGGTTGAAAGAATTTACCCATCATTGACTACCAGCCCCTTGAGCCTGAGCCATCCATATCATTGCTTACCTATGGTCATCAACTCTGAGGGCAGCACAAGTTTGCTCGATCCCTTTCATGACTGAAATTATTTTTACCACAAGACTAAGCACAAAGCACACAATAATGATGACACTGGACACTCCTCCCCAAGACTTAGCCAGATTACTCAGTTCAATCAGGCTACAAATACACATACACCCAATGTCCATCAAAATATCCATTTGTTATTGGAGTAAATCAACCCATTGGTTCACAGTCAATAGTCTAGAGTACAGGTATTGATTTATAGCTCCTTGTTTTGCTAAAGATTCTGCAGCTGAGCTGGACAAGGCATTAAAGATCTGCCATTTGCACATCCACCACCAGGGCTGCAGCAGCCTCAGCAGCTGCCATTATAGAGGCCACCACTGCTACAGCAACCGCAGTTAAGATGTCAAAGTCTCTCTAAATACACCGAAGCGGGACCGGCAAGTTTTCTTCCCCAATCCGTATCTCCTTTTATTTTTTCTCTCAAGAAGCTACCAAAGACTCTGAAAAACAACTTAGGAACCTCTATGTAAGCACATTCTAACCCACTCTGAGTTTCCTTTTATATCAAAATTAACAAGCTTAATAAGGCACAACCTAGCAACCCCTCTTGAAGGAATCTATACAAACAGCAACAAGATGACTGTGGGGCAGCTGATGAAATGGGGTAAAGGTCATTCCCCCAACAATTTCCCCCCTTTTATTAAGTCCACAATGCCTTGATCCTTTTAATTTTTTTATTCTGATGCAATCCTTATGGAACATTCAATATTCCCAATCACTTCAAACTTTTTTTTACCTTTTGCATATAGAATTACATCTGTTAGAGTTTTACGTCCTATCAACCTTGCTTTCTTCCAGTGAAAAGCCAGATCAGAGCAATAGAAACTAAATCAAAACTACTCAAATTAACTTAACAATTAATGTTTTTACATGTTGACTTTACAAATTCATCAGATATTTTCTCTAACAAACATATTTACAGAGACTAATCCTTATTTATGCTAAATCTACTTCACTCATTTTTTGCGGCTAACTTAAATTATCCATGAAACCTTAGGATATTCAATAAATAGAAACCATCTCCTTTCTATTGAAGAAAAATCCTAGAAGTAGTGAAATGAAACACTCAATATTTATAGAACATTATCGAACCTCTTTTTATGTACGCAACTCAAGTGAATTAAAGTCATTTGGATCCATTTTCTTTTCTTTTCCCTTTTTCAATTCTAATTTATGAGTGCTCATCTCCAGGCCAATTTGGTACCATGTTGAACACACATAACATACATGAACACAAACACACAGGACAAATGTACACACAAACCATATACATGAACACAAGCACATAGGACAAGTGCACACACAAACCAAAGCAAATTTCAAAGACTGCAGTAAAAGAAAAACAAAAAGAAAAAACTCTAGATGTATAAAAATAAGTTGAGCTCAAAATCCAAAATAAAATGGCTGTGCATATTCTAAAAGAGCATGCATTTATCCTATTAGCTTTCTAGAGCTGAGTTCAGTTCCCTGCAGAGGATATTGAAAAAATTCACATTAAGGGAGGAGTTAAGATTTACATGCAAGGTAAAGCACAGTGACCCAAGAGGGCTGTTCATATCACCAGCTTTTATTAAAAAGAATAATTGGGAGGCCTGCATTTGTATTAATACTAGAGTTTACTGGCAACACAGCCAACTTATAAATGATGGATAAAGGTAAAGGGAGCACTTTTTAGAAAACCCGAAGGATGTCTATCCGTTACTTCACTTTCTTGAATTATGAAAAATATACTTACCATATTATACATAACCATTAGTTTACACATCCTATGTCTCCGTTATTGTTTGTGAGACCTGTCTCTTCAGCCACTCTGGGATCCAAATAGGGTCCTTTTTGTCCTGCAGAAATACACAAACCGCCCCTCTTCCCCATAACAGGGCAGGATCAGGGCCCCTCCATTTACCATCAAGAACATCCTTCCACATTACTAAAGGCTTTTGTTTTTGATTAGGATTCCAGTGCCTAACAGCAGCAGATCAGCCTTCGACATCCAGGATTAAAAAAATTCATGGGGAGAAATATTCCCATCTCCCCTTTTTGTTTTTGTAACATGATTTTAATAGTTTGGTGGGCTCTTTCAATAATGCCTTGGCCTTGAGGATTATATGGGATACCAGTTTTATGAGCTATAGGAAACCTAGTACAGAATGATTGAAAAGAAATAGAAGTATATGCGGACCTATTATCAGTTTTTATTTGTTTAGGGATACCCAAAGAACTAAAGGCTCCAATACAATGTTGTGTTACATCTCTTGTTTTTTCACCAGCATGCAAAGATGCATACATGAACCCAGAGGCTGTATCAATGGAAACATGAATGTAGCAAAGTTTTCCAAACTCCAGATAATGAGTAACATCCATCTGCCAAATATGATTGGGCAAAAGTCCTCGGGGATTAATCCCAAGACAAGGCACAAGCAAAAATTGGGCACATCCATCACAGTTTTTAACAATGTCATGGGCTTGCTCCCTGGTGATGTGAAACCCCATCCCAAGGGTCATACTGTTAAATATTGATAGGTTCAGAAGTAAAGGAAGCAAGAGCCAAGATGAATGCCTGGAGCTCTATCAATTGAGTGGACTTGTGAGGTGTAAGTAGACACTCTGACTGTCCTTGGTATGAAATCGCAGCTGTGCCAGAAGAAGAACCATCAGCAAAAACAGCGCAAGCTCCAGGGGTAGGCATAGAATGAATCACTTTTGGAAAAATAACAGGTTGTTTAGTGAAAAATGAAAGTAAAGGAGAGTTTGACAGATGATTGTCAAAGGTGGCAGAAGTGCTACATCTAAGCACTGCCCATGATTCATTTTAATTTGTCAAAACATCTAATTGTGATTTAGAATAAGGCACAATAATAAAATCTGGATGTTTGCCTAAAATTTGAGTAGTTACGATTATTCCCTGGCAAATGAGTTCAGCTCCTAGTTTGGGGTAAGGCTGAATGACCTTCTTTGGGGACACAGACAAGTGAATCCAAAGTAAAGGGCCACACTGCCAAAGGACCCCCGTAGGTGTGAATTGGGATGAGATAACAAAAAGTTGCACAGGAAGGCTCAGATCCACCCGATCGCAATGAGCTTTACTCAGAGCCTTCTCCACCCTTTCTAAGGCTATTTTTCCCTCCTTTGTGAGAAACCGGGGGGATGTAGGATCAGAAGGTCCTTGAAGAATATCAAAAGAGGTCTTAGTTCTGAAGTAGACAAAGGTAAAGAGGAACGGATCCAGTTAATATCTCCTAGCAATTTTTGAAAATCATTGAGTGTCTTTAAATTACTATGACACATTGAATTTTTAGCAGTCAAAATTGCTCACTTCCAATGCTATATCCGAGATATTTAATAGGTAATTGAGTTTAAACTTTGTCTTAGGCTATATGAAGATCATCCTCTTTCAGAACCTGGATTGTTTGTTGAAATTTTTCATGTAAGATGGCCATATCTTTATAAGCCAATAAAATGTCATTCAAATAATGAATTACAATTAAAGTAGAGCATGATTGTCGAACAGCCTGCAGTGCTTTATCTATGAAAATCTGACACAAGGTGGGATTATTGGACATACCCTGAGGCAAAACATTCCACTGAAATCTCTGGTATGGTGTATCATAATTAATAGATTGAACTGAAAAGGCAAAACATGGCCTATCTTCAGGATGGATAGGAATAAAGGAAAACAATCCTTGATATCAATGTCTATAATGTAATAATCTTTTGGGATAACCATGGGATTAGGCAAACCGGGTAGAGTAGTGCCCATAATCACCATGGTCAAATTGATACCTTGGAAATCTTGTAGCAGCCTCCATTTACCTGATTTTTTCTTTATTACAAAAGTAGGGGTATTCCAAGGAGATGTAGAAGGTTCTATATGACCTAAGCTTAATTGTTCTTCAACCAATTGTCAAGCCTCAGCAAGTTTTTCTGTACTAAGGGGTCACTGAGCGACCCAAATATGATCATTATTTTTCCATGTAATTTTTATAGGCTTAATTTTTTCAGTGACCCCCACCCAAAATTAAAACCTAGCCCCTCTTTGCCTCGCTGTTTGATTGCAACAGGCTCTACTCTGCCCTGTAAATTCTTTTCCAGACCTTTTTCCGGGATATACCCTTGATTTATCATAATTACTCCCATTTGTTGAAGGACATCTCTTCCCTACAATATTACTGGCAATGAACTTAAAACATATGGTTGAAAGGTTCCCTGATGACCCTCCTCATCACTCTACTTCAGGATACATGAGCTTTTTTGTGGAGAAGCAGTGAAACCAAGGCCTCAAAGGGAATTTTCTGACTTTTGTAATGGCCAAGCCTTTGACCAGGTTCTTTCTGGAATGATGGAACAATCAGCACCTATATCTAAAAGACCCATCATCTCTTTTCCTTCAACATAGAGCTCAATCATAGGTCTATTTTTGCAATCTTAGACCCAAAAGCAAAAATCTCTATGCCCCGAAGATCCAAACTCTTTATCCCTTCTATTATGAGGAATGGCTCTAAAGGTTTCATGACAACTTGGGAGAAGAAGAAGTTGAGAAGATCCAAACTCTTTATCCCTTCTATTATGAGGAATGGCTCTAAAGGTTTCATGAAAACTTGGGAGAAGAAGTTGAGCTATCCTGTCCCCAAGAGAGATGACAGAAATGCCCTTAGGAGAGGAGACCATGACCTTAATTTCACCAATATAATCATGGTCAATGACCCCTGGAATCACATAGTCCTGATACAAGAACTGAACTGCTACCCATAACCAACCCCATTGTGCCACTTGGGAGAGGTCCCTTTAATCCTGTTGGTAGAACCTGAACCTCCATTTCTGGTGTTAATATGAGCTGGGCAGAGGAACTGAGGTCCACTCCAGTGCTTCCCGAGGTGGCTCGGGTGAGTGTGGAGACAGGTAGAAAGGATTAGTGTGGGAAAGCATCCAGACCTGGGAACCATTCAGCTCCTCCATCACCCCGAACATTTGAGGGCCCCAAGGCGATGGGCCCCTGCTCCCATTTTTTGACTCTCCCACAGGCAGCAAAGGATTATGGCATTTCTTAAAAATCCCTAGCGGGCACTGTCCATTACGCGCATTGTTGGATCTATTTGGGCAGTTCCTCCTTATATGACCTGCCTGTTGACATTGGAAACATTCCCTTTTTCTAACTCCCCCCATTGGTGTAAGGGGTGATTCTCCTCTCAGGACTGCTGCAATCACCTCTCCCATTACTACAGGCTCATTTATACCTTTACGCAATTTTATATATGTGTCTAAGCTTCTCTTATTTCTCCATGGCCTAATCGCTTCCTTGCACCACTTATTAGCATTTTCATAAGACATTTGAACTATCAAAGGCATGGCTTGTTCAGGGTCACCAAAGATCCTTGAAGCACCTTTAAGCAGGCAGTCCACAAATTCAAAATGGGGTTCATTTGGTCCTTGGATAGTTTTTTTTTAACAGGAAACACACTTTTAATTGATTTCAATTGATTAACAAGAGAGAACATGACTTTTAATGTCTTAATGATCCTTGGTTAAGGTAAGGCAAATCCCCCCTCACCTCTGCTGAACCCCTTCTTTTTTTATTAGAAAAATATAGAAATACAGTTGAGGGGGAAACATTATCAAAACATTATCAATCAATGGATATAAGCTTTGTTATTGAGGGGAAAAGACAGATCATGGATAACCACCTTGGGGTTTACCTATTGCAGTTTCCCCCAGAAGAACACATGCATTAAATGAGTAGTTCGTGGAGGAATGACATTGGCTTCTGTGATGGTTCCCCCATCTTCCCAATCTCCAGACGCCTATGAGTTCTTCCTATACCCTCCCCCCACAGCTCACCCCTCCCTACACCTCCAAGTATCCTATAGAGCCATCCCCTAATGCTCTGAAAGTCATTCCTTTTGCAGTTTTGCTAGGTTAGCTGTCAGCCCTACTGCTTCTCTCTCATCAATAGATGAGAGAAACCATTCAGCCCTTGAGTCTCTGAGATTGGGAGACTTCATTAAGCATAATTCTATCCATCTCCATCCATTTGATTTCAAAAGACATATTATCATCCTCTCTAATGGCCGAGTAGCATTCCATAGTATATATGTACCAAAGCTTTTGCATCCACTCGTCAATTGAGGGGAATCTGGGTTGGTTCCATAATCTAGCTATAGTAAATTGAGCTGCTAAAAGCATTGATGAAGCCACTTAGCTATAATATGCTGATTCTAAGCCTTTTGAGAAAATTCCCAGGAGTAGGATAGCTGGGTCATAAGGTGGTTCCATCCTTAATGTTTTGAGGATTCTCCACACTGCTTTCCACAGTGGCTGAACCAGTTCACAGTCCCACCAGCAGTGTAGTAGTATTCCTCTTTTCCCACAGCCCCTCCAGCATCTGTCGTTGTTTATTTTTCATTTTTGCCACCCTAACAGGAGTGAGGTGGAATCTCATTGAAGTTTTGATTTGCATTTCCCTTATAACTAATGATGTAGAGTATTTTCTCACATATTTGTGGGCTTTCTGGATTTCTGCTGGAGAGAAGTTCCTTTTGAGTTCTTTAGCCCATTTATCAATTGGATTATTTGCAAGTTTGGACTTTAGTTTCTTTAGTTCCCTGTAAATTCTGGATATTAGCCCTCTGTCTGAGGTGTAGCAGGCAAACATTTTCTCCCATTCTGTAGGTTATCTCTTGATGCTCTTGTCTAGATCTTTAGCTGTGCAAAAACTTTTTAGTTTAATTGCATCCCATTCATTTAATTTTGATTTTTCAGCATGTGCCATAGGAGTTCTATTAAGGAAGAAGCTGCCAACTCCTATAAGGTGTAGTGTTGATCCGACTTCTTTTTCTAGTAAATTTAAAGTTGTAGGCTTAATATCCAGGTCTTTGATCCATTTTGATTTAATTTTTGTGCAGGGTGAAAGATAAGGATCCAGCTTCAGTTGTCTCAAATGGCTGTCCAGATTGTACAACACCTTTTGTTGAACAGGTTATGTTTCTTCCACACTATACTTTTGCCCCCTTCATCAAATATCAAATAGTTAAGGATATGAGGGTTTGTCTCAGGATCTTCTATTCGGTTCCACTGGTCTTCAGTTCTGATTTGATACCAATACCATGCTGTTTATACTACTACTGCTCTGTAATATTTCAGGTCAGGGATTGAAATACCCCCTATTTCTTCCTTTCTATAGAGTAGTGTTTTGGCTAGTCTGGGTCTCCTGTTGTTCTATATGAACTTGAGAATTGCTTTATCTATATCTCTGAAAAATGCCATAGGTATCTTGATGGGGATTGCATTAAATCTGTAAAGGGCTTTGGGTAGAATGGCCATCTTTATTATATTGATTCTGCCTAAATATGAGCATGGAATGTTTTTCCATCTGCTAAGGTCGTCTGTAATTTCTTTTTTTCGTGTTTGATAATGTTTTGGAATTGGTCTTTAATAACCTTTGTAAGGTTAACGCCCAAGTATTTCATTCTTTTGGAAGTGATTTTGAGTGGGAGAGATTTTCTGATTTCTTCTTCTGCGGATTTGTTGTTGGTATAAAGAAATGCTAGTGATTTGATGGAGTTGATCTTCTAGCCAGCTACTTTGCTAAAATCACCGATGAGCTCTAGGAGTTTTCTGGCCAATGTTATTGGGTCTTCTAGGTATAAAATCATGTCATCTGCAAATAGAGATAACGTGACTTCTTCTTTTCCTATATGAATACCTTTGATTTCCTTGTCTTGCCTGATAGCTCTGGCAAGGGTTTCAGGACTATATTGAACAAGAGTGGGGATAGCAGACATCCTTGTCTCATACCTGAATTCAGTGGAAATGCTTTCAGTTTTTTTCCTTTGAGAATAATATTGGCTATGGGTCTGTCATAGATGGTTCTGACATAGTTAAAGTATCTTCTCTTGATCCCTATCTTTTCCAAAGTT
>PVKS010042495.1:0-15402 GCA_004027875.1 Aplodontia rufa | reverse complement strand
CAGCCTAAGCAACTTAGTGTAGATCCTGTCTCAAAATAAAACATGTATTTAAAAAAAAGTGTGTTGGTGGGAGGAGCTGGGGATGTGGCTCAATTGTTAAGAACCCCTGGGTTCAATCCATGGTACCAAAAAACAACAATAACAAACCAAAACACAAAAAGAAAAGAGAGAGAGAGAGGTCTTTTAAGGCCATGTTTCTGGGGCACTCTAGGGACAGTGGTCCTGTTGTTAAAGTGAGAAATAAAGGTCATAACCTTGGGAGACAACAGTTAGAGCTGGCTAAAACTTGCTATCCCTGTTTCATGAGAATTTAATGAGACCTATATGTCTCTGTTGTCATTTTGCAGAAGTGTGGAGGCAACATGTTTGTGTTTATGCATTACATTTATGGAGGAAAAAATCAGAAGAGTTTTATGTCTTTGTGAGAGAAAGAGAGAAAGACAGAGGGACTGTGGGGAGGGAGAAGAAAGAGATAGGGATTTTAGAATTGTGATACAAATAAAACTTTTTTTTCTCTTTTTCATTTAAATCTTCTCCAGGGGGTCTTGCATCATTTTAATGTGATGCTAAATGATCTTCTGTGAAGCCCATTTTGTTAATGTGGAAAGCCCTAATATTTGATTAGGTTAGTTTATCATGTGCTTCATCTGAATCTATATAGAGAATTCTAGCTTGTATTTTCTACCATCTCATTAACCTTTTAAAGAAGAATCATAGGAATTAGTTTTTACCTTCTTAAATTGCTTGTTTACCATTTATTAAACACATACCACATACTGAGAAGTTTACATGAAAAATAGTCTTTGTCTACAAGAATTTGGTTATTGTAATAGGAAGTTAAGATACCCAGCAGAAAAATAAGGATACTATACACTTACATATGCATTTACACACATGTACTGTGCTGAGGTGAACTCAGTTCTGCTAGGTTTATTTGGCATATCTTACTTCATTTGGAATATTTATATGCATATATGCACATTTTGAACAACTGATATTTTTGTTACCCATTCCTTTAAATTCTTTCAGCACAAGGTATCTATTCATCTGTCTATCATCTACCTATCATCTTTTAGATTTTAAAAAGTTAGCTATCTTTCTCTTCCTCACAAAAAGCTGTACCCCTTTAGTTTGATAAGAACAACAAAGGGCAAGAGAGATTTTCACAAAGTCCCATCACTCATCAGGAGAAATGTGTATCTGCACATTTTATTCATAGGCAGTGGAGAGTGAGGACTGGGCAGGAAAAGCCTGTATCTCTCAGGCTCTCACTTGTTTTTCCTGGGCACCTCTACTGTTACTCTCAGGACATTTAGTGTCATATTCTCTGAGAAGAGACATGCCTCTTTCTTCCCAGCGCAGCTACCACATGGCCATCATTTCACCTCCTTCCTCTTCCAAGAGGAAAGAAGCCCACTCTTCGCCAGAGCTCTGACATATCAAACTGAGCCAATATAATTATCACACTGTAGGATACTTCCTTAAAGCTCCTCAATTTATATTCATATCTAAATATTTTCGTAATATCACTCCAGTCTTTATTCTGCATTTGGCTCAAATAAGCTGGAATGACCCAGGTTTTAAGATATCCGAGTTCATCAACTTACCCTTCAGCTAACACATTTGGAAAGTGCACCTTACTCAGTGATCTGGGAAAGAAGAGAGGGAACTACTGTGTAGTCAAGGTATGCTAAGTTTGTGGCAATAGAAATCTCCAAATTTTAGAGGCCTGTAACTGTATCAGTATGCTTCTTCTTGTACTATCATGGTGAGTCTCTGTTGCGGAGATTCTGTTCCATGTCTGCAACGCTGGGGATTCAGCTTGGTGTAGTATCCACTTTCATGAGCATCATTGGTCGCTTTGGCTGGTGATGAGGTACACGTCAGTTTCCAAACATGCTAGTTCTTAAGGTGGAATTCCACAAAGTACTGAAGACCTTTGCTTCCACCGGTAAATACCTCATATTTCTTTAGCTGTCATTTCATTGGACAAAGTCACAATCCTTCATTTGAAGTCAATGGGATGGAGAAATACAAAAGTTCCCTGTGTTCAAAAGGGAGAGAACCCGAGCGATGTGGCAAACAGCACTAATTCTTAGCACATCTACTTCATCTGACTATTTTTCTCATCAGGCAAGGTAGAGATGGATTTTGGTGGTGGCATTAAGGGGAAACTGAACACAGTTTCACTCTTCCCTTCTTTACCAACGTATAATAAACTCTCCCTTTAATGAAGATGGTAAAATATCCTTGGTGCTACCTAAAAGGTGCCTCTTTTTCCAGGGGAGAGGTCAGAGGAGCCTTAGAATATGTTCTTGATGGCTGTAGTACAAGGAAGGGAACAGGGCCTGGCCTCCAGCAAGCTCTTCCCAACGCTCTCTGCTCGGTGACATGCCCACCATTGTCACTGTCTGAAGAAGCCCTAACCATCTCCCAGATTCCCCTCGAAATTTATGGGACATATCTTATCACTCACATCAAATAACCTGTCACCGTCGACATTATACACCCCCCACTCCATAAGCTCACCAGTCTTCCATTCTCCTGTTTTTCTCTGCAGTTACCCTCGTCCATAAGCTAATGCCCTGCCAGGTGGTCCTACTGCTCCTTCCCAGCAAGTGCATATTTCCTCTTTCATAGATGTCTACTTCATTTGTCTTTCTCTTGTGAAAAAATTCTCTCATATTTCATAGGAAGAACAGATAAAATCAGGTAAGATACTGCCTCGTCTTCCCACCGCACAGTCCATGCACACCACCTGCCTCTGTCCCTATGTATTCCTCCTTCACTCTTAGTAATATTGGTCGTATCTCCCTACCACAGTGATGTTAATGCCCCCAAGGTTCCCTGGATTTCAATTCCTTTTTCTTTCTTAAGAACATTCCTTTTTAGTTATCCATTTTCCTCCAGTTTCTTTCTCCTATATCATTTCAGCAAGCAAGTGTACATCCACTTCAAAATTCCCTTGACTTCACGCTTCATTTCAGCAGTTGCTCTATTTCCTTTTTCCTCTCACAGAAAAATTATTAGAAAGCAATTTTTATTATCCTCTGCTCAATCTTACCTCCTACTTTCTACTATATGCCATTTATGCTTTGATTTTCATCAGGCCACTAGCATAGTTTTTTTTTTTTTTTTTTTTTTTTTTTGCCAAAATCAGATGCTAACAATAATGATAACTAACTTACAGAAGTGCTCACTATGAGGAAGGCAATGTTCTAAACACCTGTATATTAATTCATTTAATCCTCAAATTAACCCTATAAAGTCGATGCTAATATAGTTCTTCTAGACACACACACAAAAAGAAACTACTGCCAGAGTGGTAGGTAATGTGCATTAGGTCAGAGAACTATTAGGAGAAGCTTAGATTTTAATGCATCTACTCTGACATAGGTTTCCATGCACTTACCTATTATGCTGTATTATTTTAATTATTAATTGAAAAATTAAAATTTCATATATTTATCTTGAGCAGCTTGCTGTTTTGAAATATGTGTACATTTTGGAATGTCTACATTGAATTCACGAACACATGAGTTGTCCCACATACTTTTATTTTTGTGTATGGTGGGAATTATTAAATTCTACTCAGCTATTTTAGAGAACACATGAATTTTATTAACTCTAAGCTCCTTATTACACAATAGAACTCATGTCTTGAACTCATTTCTCTTGTTTTAGTCAGCTTTTTCACTGCTTTGAAAAAAGGACTTGACAGGAACAATTTTACAGGAGGAAAAGTTTATTTAGGACTCATGGTTTCGAGGTCCCAGTCCATAGACAACTGGTTCCATTCCTTTGGGGCTCAAGGTGAGAATGTCATGGTGGAAGAATGTGGTGGAGGAAAGCAGCTTAAATATATCACACCAGGAAACAGAGAGAGACCAAAGATACACCTCCAATGACCCACCTCCTCTAGCCACACCCTACCCACCTTCAGTTACCACTCAGTTAATCCCTATGAGGACTTATTCACTGATTGAATTTAAGATCTCATACCCCTGTCATTTCTCCTCTAAGCATTCTTGTATTGTTTCACACATGAGCTTTTGGGGAACACCCAATATCCGAACCATAACACCTCCTTTCTAACTTAAATTTTGTGTCCTTTGACAACATCACCCGGCACCTCCAGGCCCTGGTAGCTGCCATAATCTTCTCTGAGTTAAACGTTTTTAGATTGAACATATTAGTGAGATCATCAGTACCTGTCTTCCTGGGGTGTTTTGTTCACTTAATGTTCTGCAGTTCTATTCATGTTGGCACAAATGACAGGATTTCCTTTTTTTGTGACTGAATAGTATTCCATTGTGTATATGTTTTCTTTGTCCATCTAGATGGATACTTGAGTTGATTCCATATCTTGGCTATTGTGAATCAAGCTCCAGGGAACCTGGAAGCACAGTTGTCTCTTCGACACATTAATTTCATTTCATTCCATTAGTGGTATGGCTGGACCATAGGGTTGTTCAATTTTTAATTCTTTAAGGAGCCCTTACACTGTTTTCCATTGTAACTGAACCAATTTACATTCCCACTAGCATAGACATGAGTTCCCTTTTCTCCACATCCTTGCTAACACTTTAAATTTTTGTTTTTTTGATAATAGTTGTTCTAACTAGAGTTCTCCTTGTGAGTTTTATTTACTCTTCATTGATGATAAGTGACATTGAGCATTTTCTGCATTTCTTTTGGCCGTATGTGTCTTCTTCTGAGAAACATCTATTTACATGTATGCCCATTTAAAAATTGTGCTAATAGCTTTCTGACTTTTGAATTGTTTGGGTTCCTTTTATGTTTTAAATATTAAACCTTATCAGACTGTGGTTTGAAAATCTTTTCTCCCATTCAGTAGGCTGTCTTTTCTCTCTTTGTTCTTTTGCTTTCTGAAGGCTTCTCAATTTTTGCACTTGTTACCTGTGTTTTTGGTCTCATTCCTTTAAAAAAAAATTGTCCAGATCAGTGTCTGGATATTGATTCCCTCTATTATTTTTCTCTAAGAGGTTCACCGTTCCACATCTTATATTTAAGTTTTTAATTCTTTTTGTGCCGAGTTTTGTAAATGGTGTTAGATACGAGTCTAATTTTATTCTGCATATGGAGTCATTTGTCCCAACACCATCTGTTGGAGAGGTTGTCTTTTCCTTGTTGTGTGTTCTTGGTATCTTTGTCAAAGCTTTGCCGTTTTAGCTCAAGATTTCTTTGACTATCTGGATGAATTACTGTTAATATATTATTTAATATATTTGTTATACATTATATAATATATGATATATATTTTAATATATTATTTAATATATTTTTCAATATTTATTTCTCTTTGTTTAATTAGATCTTTCAGCATTACTTGATGTAGCTTATCAGTCCCTTCTTTTGGGTGCATTCTATTCCTTGGCCTTCCATTCCTTAATTTCCTGTGTCTTTCCTTTTTCTTCATATGGTCTTCCTTATCTTGTTGTTTCTTCCATCCCATACTCTGGACTGCTTTTTTTCTTTTTCTGCTCTGTATTGGCAGCATTTCCATGGAGAATTTGTCCATTCCACAGCTGTGCACACTATCTGTAGTCATAGCCCAAATCTCTTTCCTAATCTCTATTTCATAAGTTTTTCTGTGATTTACATCAAAGCTTAGGTGTCTTACAAGAATCTCAAACTTAGGGCCAATAAGTAAATGAAAAAATAAATAAATGAATGAATGCAGGTGTCCTGACTGTAACCATCTTCTGCCAAACTCTCCCTTGGAATCGTTAACTCTTGCCTGCTTCATTCTGTTCTCTAAAGAACCACCTGAGTAAACATCTGAAGTGTAAGTGAGAGGGTGCCACTTACATCCAAAGGTTCTCCCTCACAAGGAGAACCGTGTCCAGTCTCCTCACTAGCTCCTACACGACTGGCCTCCATTGCTGACACACAGTTTTCTCTCCACCTCTCAAATGTTCCACATACCCCAGCCATCCTGGCCATCTTGCTTTCCTGGGAACGCACCACACTTTTCTACTTCAGGGCTTTGTCGTTTGTTGCTCCCTCTGTTTGAAATGTTCTTCATTACTCAGATCTTTATAATGGATGCTTCCTCCTTAAGATTCAACTGACTGTTCAGATCGTCTCCTCATACAGAACTTCCCTAAGACACAGTCCCCTACCATACACACACACACACACACATACGCGCGTGCTCTCCATGCCTGATTACTCTCAAACACATTAAAAAAATCTTAAAAATTGAACATCAACTTAATCATCAACTTAGATGTTTATTACTTGTTTTCTTCTAGGGAATATAAGTTTTTCAAGGCCAGGAAGAGACTATGTCTCTGCTATTCATTGCTGCATTCCCAGTATGAAGAGCCATGCTGATGTGTGGTATTCACTCATTTACAATGTGATTAAGTGAAGTACCTTGTAGAAGGCAGTATAACTTGCTTCATATAATGCTCAATACTCAGTAAATTAAAATGAACTGACTCATCGTAGACTAAGAAAACATTTTCTAGAGCACAAGATAAAGCAGAAGTCTGGCTCTTAATTTTTTAGCTTTCAAAGTCATAGATTTGTGTTTGAATTAAACATAGAGAACATCCTTGTTTATATCAACAGTGGCAGAAAAATATCGGTGACTTTGAAAATGGTACCTGACTCTTGAAAGCACTTTTGAGTATTATGTGTCAAAGCTATATGTCACACCTGAGCTTTGTGGTCTCACTTGAAGGAATGAGACATGGATGATATGTGTGTGATTTGCTCTTAGAAAAATCTAAGCTCTCTAACTTGAGTTACTATACATTGGTTCCTCTTATCTCCAAGGGCAACAATAATATAATTCATGCAGTGTTGATCTCGTTTATAGTGGGTCTCAATATTTTTATAACTTTAAACAACTTCATATTTCCCACTTTTCTATTTCAATTTTTGTTTTTATGTCAATTATAGATTTTAAATTTCTGAAAACATAATCTTTCAATGAATATTTGATTTTAAGCTGTTAAACTATTTTTGTTACTTTAAGCCAAAGTAACTTGTGCTTTACCATTTCCCAGTAGGGTTAATACTTTGAAGAAGAAATGTGGAGAAAATAATAATGATGAAGACAAACTAATATCCTATCAGAATGTGGCAAGTTTGGTCCTAGAAATTCAATCACCCAAAAACTTCAGTAGCCTCACTTTGAGGTTAATGAAATAGATATAGGACCCCAGTGGCTTAAGGGACTGGGTTCTGGGTGCCTGACAGATACAACCTGGCTGCAGTGGTACCATTTGGTGGCAGTGGTCAGTCAAGCAAAATGCAAAGAAGGAGTGTAGGTCATCAAAACAGCAAGATTTCTGGGAGAATGGTGGCAATTAAAAGAATCATCCAGTTGTTCATTTCCAGGGAGATTCTGCAGAAAGATACTGAGGATGTGGCGCTCATACTCTGCCTCTTGCTATCTGAGAGCATATTCTCTGCCTGGTCCTCACACTGTGCCTCTGAAGAATATAGCCATTATCAGCACTCAACTGCTTTGAGAATGGGTCTGGCCTCAGCCTCAGTGCAGGGTATCTTATCCAGGGGTTTATTTAATTTGATTACTACATTGAACAAAAAGGTGTGAAAAAAGTCATCTGCAAATTAATATGTTTTTGATAGCACCATATATTGCCTCTATATTTTAGACTGTTTTAACAGCTCATTCTAATTTAGACACTAATTGTTCCTGCTTCACCAAGCATTTACTGACAGAAGTGGTCTCACCACATTTAGAAAAGAAATGTAATCTGCATTATGGAGTTGGCATCATTGTATTTCCAGTTTCATGCTTGGTGGGTCCCTTACAGAGCTATATGTAATGTACTTCTAATTAAAAAGAGGGGGGGAAGCATCCAAAGCTTTCTCAATGTTGTTTCATCTTTCCTTTTTCTTTTTGTTTGCACAGCTCACCATGTTAAAACGGGAACTTGCGAGGTGGTGGCACTCCACAGATGCTGTAATAAGAACAAGATAGAAGAACGGTCACAAACAGTCAAGTGCTCCTGCTTCCCTGGGCAGGTGGCAGGCACCACGCGAGCTGCTCCATCTTGTGTGGATGGTGCGACTTCTTCAGTTGCTCAGTGTGGTAGTGTAGCGGGGACTACTTGGAGTTGGAACCCACAATAATGTTATCAACTGGAGCCAATCCTCGGGGACCATACTATGAATCATATGACTGAAATGAAGCTATTTGGGGGACATTTTGGAATCTAAAATCCTTTAGATAGAGGTCTAAGACCTTATACAGTTGTATTACAAAAAGCATTATGATGAGGTTCCATTAAATCAATGTATTTCTTATTTTGATACCTTGACATTGATATCCTGGTGGATAATAAAGGGAGGGATGTATATAGGGACAGGCAAGATGAAAATGGATTATTTAATATCATGGATTTTCAAACCTATAAATTGTTCTTAAGAATGAGAAAAAAAAAACACCACCACATCCATGAGGGAATGGTTGTAGATAAAATTCACAGAAAATACTGATTTTTTTGAAGATACATGAAAATATTAGCTTGGTCCTTTGAGGATTCATCTAATTGTAACATAATATAAATCTTTATATGGGTCCATTTAATGTTACCATACTATTAATTTGTTAGGTTGGTGTATTCATTGTGATGAGGTTGGTGCTCATAATAAAAAAGAAAATTGTATTATATCTACCTGACACCCTCCGTATTTTTAGCCTACTGACATGCATGATCTAAACTGGTCATGGGCTCATTTTCTTCCACATTTGTATAAATCAGTGCAGGCACACATTCATATTTTTTAAAATTTATTTGTTATCATGAAGCCTATTTTTCACATGAAAAATCTCTCAACATTGTGGTTACAGTTAACACTAGAGTATTATTCACTTAGAAATTTGTTAAATGTGTAAATCTCATGTTCAGTGTTCTTACCACAATAAAATAAAAAATTTTAAGAAAAAATTGTATTAGTTTAAAACCTCTTTTCATTAGATCAGTGGGTTTTGTTCCTGTTTAAATGTGCACCCGATGAACTAACAGTTCTGAATGAAAACATGGTGTGAATTTTTCTCTCTCTTGTAGCTTCAATAGTGGAACAGAAATGGTGGTGTCATATGCAGCCATGTTTGGAGGGAGAGGAATGTAAGGTTCTTCCAGATCGGAAAGGATGGAGCTGTTCTTCTGGGAATAAAGTGAAAACAACTAGGGTAAGTGGACACACAGCGTGGGTAAGAGTGGAATGTGGCATCCGTAAGTAGCAGTTATAGAAAGAGAAAATGTAGTTTTGTGTAGTATGAGTTTCCATTTTTCCTTAATTCATTTTTCATAGCACATTTTTACATCTGAATCACATCTTCTATAGATTACCATCAGTTGTCATGTTAGCAGATAAATAAACACTGTTCCCTCCTGAGAGTATGCCAAAGATGTGAACTCCCTTGAGGATGCACGTTAAATGCTGGGACAGTGACCCCAGGACTAACTCTTCTGATGTATAAGAATCTGAATGAATTCTGAAAAATAAGCATTTAGTACAAGTAACTAAAAAAATTTTTTCAAACATGTTACTTTGTTGTATGAAAGTACTTATTTTGATCTCCTTGATTTTCTGAGTCATTAAATAGTTTTCTAATGGTTAAGGTTTACAATCATTGTAATGGTTACTGAGAGGAGTTTCACAATCAGGATCAAGGAACAAATAATACTCCTACAGCAGTGATGTGTTTCAGCTTTGCAATGACTGATGCCTGGGGATGGGAAAGGAGTGAAAAATCACTTTATTTTTTGATTTCCTAATTGGCTACATGTGTATTCTAGACTGGCAGAATTTGAATTTGAATTTTTTTGTAGAATAAATAAATGAAACTTGTACTGCCAAAAAGAGTAGTATAAATATAGAGATTAATTTGTAATATTGTTTAACATGGCATTTTTAAAAACCTTATATGTACATATTAAAGAGAGTATTTTAAAATTTCATCCAGATGCATTTCTGTCCATCAAGTAATGTTTTCAATGCTTTGACAAATCAGATATACACAAAAATGATCAGATTTCAAGTAGTATAAGTAATAAGCATACTTTGTAAAATTATTCTCTTGACTCTAACTTGTTAAATTTTTCCACATCTTTTCAAAATCTATTAAGTGCATGATCAGTTAGGTAGAATAATTGTTTTATTCAGTGAGGTTAGGAAAAGATAAAATTCAAATTGATTAATTAAAAACATTTTTGAAATATGAAATTTCCTTATAAGGTATTTATACCATGAAGTTATTTTTTCCTTAACACTCTTAGTTCTGAGTTTAAAATAAAGCTCATAGAAATTCACTGAAGATTTTAGATTTTGAAATAAATGAAAATATAGTAAGCTCTCTTGAATGAAATTCTGTTTTTATTACTTGAGTGAATAAGGGAAGCAAACATTTATTGGATACTTACAGCATATGTCATATACTGAGCAAAGCGCTTTAAATGAATGAGTTCATTTAATCCTCTTAATGATTCAGCAAAGAAAATACTATTTTTATCTCCTTTATACAGATGAGTAAACCAAAACTTCAAAAAGTTAAGTGACTTCCCAAGATCATAAAGCTAATTAATTGGGGCATCAGGGTTTAAGTCACATACATCTATTCCAAAACCTGCTTTCTTAATTCGTACTTTGTATGTATGATTCCACTTATTCTGAATAGCAATAAAAGTTTCTTATAGTTCTCCTCATACGAGGTAGACCTTTAAAAATACTGTCAACTTTCTGGATCTTTGAAATAAAAAGGTCAAGACCATGTGATCTAAATTCTCACGGAAGAAATTTTTAGAAGTGTTGTTTCATTGCCTGTTGGCCATATTGTCAATGATCCAAAATTAAAATAGAGTCCCTGCTTCACCAAGTTTCTTCCGATGAAGTGAAACAATATAGATGGGAGACTGAGGGCTGTGAGCAGGGTATGGGGAGCCACACCTGGACCCTGTGGCTTGTTTTAGTTGTATGTTACCCCAAATATAGGTAATAGCATTTCCTATCTTCTTTCATCTCTTTTGCACCAATGAACAACAGATAATGGAGAACTTCATTTAAGATATTGCAGAGAGGATTCGTGCAACAGTAGGTGTTGGATTAAATTTCCTTCAAGATCCCTCATGATTCTAATACATGTTGATTCCCATTTTAAAAAGAAATACCATCATTTGTAATAGAAGATAAGAATTGGAAGAAGAATCTTCCTAAGTAAAACCAAACTTCATTATTATTATCACTTTCCCCTTCATTAGAAACAAAAATAGTGTTGGATAAAAAAATCAAAGGAAATACATAGGTATTTTCAACTAAATGAACAGTATAGCTTTCCAAATGCCTAGGCATAAATGTGCAATTATAAATGTTAGTTTGGCTCAAAAAACAATTTGAGCAAATTTTCCTTATGCTGCAAAAAAAGTTTCTAAGGTCATCAGGTTATTACTGCTGTCCATTCCCACTGAAAAAATATAGGAGATCAGAAATATTCTTGAAATAGCCCTAGACACAGTATTATTTTGCCTATAAGGAAAGTGTTGGACAGAGGTAATTTCTACTATGCTTACATAGAAACAATATTATTGAGAAAAACCTGATTTGATATTTTAATTATTAATATTATTATCTACTTGCCAGTGTTGAGTATGGTAGTGGTGGCTGTTCTGTGTCCAGAAACCATTAGAACCCTGATTTGGAAGGTCCTAGCCACAAAAGGGAAGGGAAGTGCTTAAGTTAAACACCATTAGGTTACAAAGTAACTCAAGAACTGCTCTCAGCAACTAACTATTTGTGTTTCTCATGCAAAATATGTTGGTCATAGGGGATCATCGCTGCATGCCAAATGGCTTGAGAAATTATTAAATTTAGCAATAATGCACACCCTCCATTCTAATTGCCCATATCCAATCTGGAGCGCTCAAGTAAGCCTAATGGTAGGAAAAAAGCAGTCAGCCAAAATAGTAGTGAGGTTTGTGCAGCCTCCGCAGAGATGAGTGGCACCTTCTAGAACTGTCTACAAATCAGGGGATGGGTGAGCTCATTTAAGAGTGGTTTGGAACCTACCTTGTACTTAGGACAAATGTGAATTACATCCTCCTTCTGTCTTTGTACTAAATTCAGGAAGTTTTTTTTTTTTTTTGTTCTGATCCACTTTCTGGCCCAAAAAGGGAAAAGGCAAGGAATAGACACCCTTTTTAAAAACATCAATAATTTATTCTTTAAAACTCCATTTAATGGAAGAGAATGGAAGATCCAGTATTTGTTTCTTAAACACTACTTCTCATTGTTAAGGTGGAAAATCTAGGACTGTCTGTGACATTCATAAAGATCTATGATACTTTTAAAGCTTCCCTATGTTCAAAAGAAAGGGAAAGGCCTTATAAACCTTTTATTTCAAATTCACTTTCAAAGATAAATAATAAAGATTTTTTTAGAGTCATTAACAAAAGAATAGTCTTTCTAGTGTGAAAGAGCACATAATTATATGCTAATTATATAGCACAAAAGTAGCAGGGGTGAAAGGTGCTGTAGTAGCTTGTAAGATATGAGGGGAAAAAAATCTTTAACATTTTTGGAATCATCAGAAAAACTGGACTGTGGTTCACTTCTTTTCATGTTTTAATGTTTGTTCAATTTTGGGGAAGATGTCAGTCACAATCTGTTTTTAGGATTTACAGCCTTTGCACGTTGGTATGAACACCAAGCTCCAAACTCTGCTCATCGCCGCAGCTCTTGTGTCTGATTCTTACCTAAAGGAAAGTGTATTTCACTTTATACAAAGCTTTACACCATCATTTAGAAAGATTATATTTGTGAATCATAAATCCCTAGTTTACTGACTTTTCATACGCTTAAGAAGATATTTTCTGGGTACATTTTAGCTGATTGGAATTATTTTATCTTTATTCATTTACTTAAAATGCCTTAAGAAGATAAGAACTCTGAGGTTTTTGAATGGCCCTTCAAATAAAATGGATTTAAGAGCATAAAATATAATTCTATTTCTTGTATAATGCAGTGACAATCAATAGTTGGAAGAATTTCGTGTATAGAGTTCTATAATATTAGTACTCATAATCAAAACAATAGCAAATGTAAAAGCACTTATCTCTTACTGTGTGTTGCTTGCTGCACTAAGAGCATTGCAGGTATTAGTTTATTTGATTTTCCTGACCACGGCAGACACTAAAGAAAATACAGAGAAATATGGCATAAACCCTGCTCATAAGGAGCGTGCACATGAGGTGGGAAATGAATTTTGTATGTTGTATTATTCTTTTCTTTGTCCTTCTGTAGTCCACTGACAATGAACATTGCAGTCAATGGTAAAGAAAAGTCAAGAGTAATGTTGTTAAAATAACAAAATAGCTTAAGCCCTTAGTTTAGCTTCTTCATTTGCAAAAGAAAAAAAAATAAAAGAAGAAAGAAAGAGGATATTAAATTAGGTTGAGTTCTTCCAATCACCATTTATTCTTTGGTTCTATGTACCAAGAATATTTCTAACTTCCTTTCCAGCTAAATTTATATGACACTAATACCTGGCTAATTTTAGAGGACAGATGAGTATTAGATTTGTAATTCTTTCCCTGTAAGATAGAAGAGAAACGGCATGTTGTGATGCTTTGGTGATTAAGGCCTCCAGTCATACCTTCCATATGCTACGGGATTTTACATCAAGATTTGGGGGCTGTACTCTATCCTGCGTCTGAACAGTGTCCAGCGGTGCTATTTTAGACCCAAGACAAGGAAGAACACATAACACATTATTTTACCTTAATGTCATCCAATTTTCTTGAATTCTTCAATCCTATTGCTCAGCTTTGGTTTGCAAATTTAAGCACAGCTTCATAACAGTATGGTTCTTTCTTGCTTAGTCCTTCCTTAAAAAAGCACATCCCATTCATTTGTCTTCATCTCACCTCCAGTCAGGCCCTAAATTGCACTCTGGTCCGCAGCACAGAGTGTAATGACATTTAGGGCTTTTGTTTTCAAATTATTTTTGTGGTAGCTACAGTAAGAATGCATCTTATGCTGTGATGTAACTAATGCACATACAATACACACACTTGTACATACCACAATAAAATTAAAGTTGCACTACGATATTTTGATTTTACTTCCTTCTACCTTTTCTTTTTCCTTTCGTTTCCCTTCCTCCTGCCCTTCCTTCCTACCTTCCAACATCAACGGCATAAATTGATTTTATCATTGCTCATATTTTCCACCTGTAGCTTGAAATATACATCTTTAGGAGACGGTATTCGATTGTTTCCTGAACTGTTCCATGGAACTGATAGTTAATGCCAACCACAGACAGACGAATTATAAAATAATCAGTTTTCAAATCACTTTGTTGTTGTTGTTGTTGTTTTAGTGTTTGGGATTGAACCTGGCGTGCTTAACCACTAAACCACATCCCTGGCCCTTTTTATGTTTTATTTTGAGATAGGGTCTTGCTAAGTTGTTTAGGACCTTTCTAAATCGCTGAGGCTGACTTTGAACTTGCTCTTCTCTTGTTTCAGCCTCCTGAGTTGCTAGGATTATAGGCATGTGCTATTATCCCTGGCAACCTTTCACATTTTAATGAGAAATTTCTTCTTCTTTTGGTATCAGGGAGTGAACCCAGGGTTGCTAAACCACTAAGCCACATCCCCAGCACTTTTTATTTTTTATTTTGAGACAGGGTCTCACTAAGTTGCTTAGGGCATAAGTTCCTGAGGCTGGCTTTGAACTTGAGATCCTCCTGCCTTAGCCTACTGAGCTCCTGAGATTCCTGGCATGTACCTCCATGCCTAGTCTTGATGTTAAATATTCTTCAATATTTGGGGGTAAATATTTCATAAAACTTTTTTTTAAAGAAAGAGACAATGAGAGAGTATTGAAGGGAGAGAGAGAGGGAATCAGTTTTATTTAGTTTTTCACATGGCTTCTGTTGCTTGGGCACTTTGTTGTGTACATGGTACTGAGTTCAAACCTGCATCCTCACACATGCCAAGCAAGTGCAGTAACTGCCAAGCCACCACTCCAGCCCCTAATAAGACTTTAAAAAATATAGATTTTATGGGAAAGAATATATAAGCTGAATATATTAATTCATATATAAAGTTCTTTATTGTCTATTATTTTCAGGTGATGTTTTAAATTCTTAGCATAGGCTCTAAAAAATAAAACAAAATGGATGAGAATCTCTGCCCTCCTGGCCTATTTTATACTAGGTCATGTTAGTTTTCTATTGCTACATAGTAAATTACCACAAATTTAATGACTTATTACAATATCTACTAATTATCTGAGGGTCAGATGCCCAGGCACAGGCAGGCACAGCAGGACCTCTGCTCCCAGCTCTACAAGGTCAAAACCAAGGGGAGTGATTCACCTTTTTACAACAGAGCC
>PVKS010042494.1:0-15398 GCA_004027875.1 Aplodontia rufa | reverse complement strand
CAACAGGGAATTATCAATTGAAATTTTACATAAAATGTGATCTCTGTGGAACACTTGAAGAATTTACACTGGACACAGGATTTTGTAAGCAATTGATTCATAGGGATAAAATATTAACAGTTAAATTGCAATGAATTTTTATGGAGAAACCTAAGATTCTTAAACGCAGTAACCAAGCAATGAGGATTTACTGAGCAACTAACATAGACAATCCTAATAAAGATGAGTTTAGGCATTCATGTGAATTATTAATAAGGGTGAGAACTAATGACCAGTCCTCTACCTGGTTATTAGTAGGAGGAACCCGAGCCAAATTCACTGTGCAGTACTACCTTCTGAGTGCCCTCCTCTTCACGTGCATTTTCTGTGCATGCAAACCCACCACAGGTAAGTCAACCAGGTCTTAGAAAAGCAACTGTTTCAAATAGTTGTTTCAGATCAGAGCTGGAATTCAGACACAGTTTATCCAGAATGTGCATTGGTAACCATTTGAGTTGCTGCAGGCTAAAAGTAGCAAAAAAGGATACAAAATAAACCTTTCTCTGTTAAATATGAGTAACGCATAAACTTCAATGACTAACAACTTATTTGATTTCCTTTGGGGAATACTATTTAACTCTGGAATTCTGTGTGTGAGAGCCTGTTTGAAGCTTGTCACTGGGAGAAAGAGTGAATCAAAGGTATTAGGAGAGAGAAAGTAGAATAACTCTAAGTCAAATTTAGTGCACTGTATCTCGTCCTAGTTGAGAAGAGTTATTTGATGTCAGGAGGTCTCAGTGGATGTGGTCTTTTTCTCAAGGAACATTGATGGAAATTTATGAGTCTCATAGTGATAGGTGATTTCTATAGAACCTAGTGAATGAAGGGGCCAGGATTCAAAAGACCTCCAAGGTGCAGGACAATCTTTAACAACAAAGACTCACTCATGCCCCACTGAACTGTGAAATGTCACACTAGTTACATATGTACTTGATACAATTAACTGAGCCTTAAAGCTACCCCCTTTTCACATGTAAAAGCATCCTAAATATTAAAATAGAATATTATTGAATGGATTGTTTTAAACCAAACTTGTCATGAGTGCATGGATGGAAGGAGAAAATGACTGAGAGCTTACCCCATAGCTGTCATCATTTTGCAAATTGATATCCCAAGCTAGAATGTTGCAAGACTCCTTGAGGCGCTTATAGGGTAAACTTGCATCAGTCTGAATTTTAAACTTACATCTATGGAGATTTTTTCATACATGTGCAATCATCTGCCTTGCTTCATTTTGTAGTTGTGCCTCACCAATTACTTATTAAAATAAACTAAGCATTATTTTTTATTGAAAAATCAAAAGAAGCAAGCTCTTCAGTCTGCTCAGGTATGGGATCTAAAAGTTCTTTTTGCCAAAGGAAGCACCCAGAGTTTCTTTCATGTAGATAAAGAAAAGAAATGGAAACTAACATACAAAGAATATTTCCAAGTGGAAATATTCAGTGACAGGTATGTAGAGCTCTGAAGGAGTGATTTTTTTAATGTATCCATTTTCTTCATAGATAAATGCTGGCTTTTCCAAAAAACTTTTATTAGACTTTGTGCCACTTGGAGTGATTTTTAAACACCAGGATTAGTCCATAATTAATACACTACAAAGAACTGTGCATGTTCAGTGTGCACAAGTGATGAGTTTAGACAGAAGCCAACACCCATGTTACCATCAGCACAATAGTTAATAGATTCATTCAGCATGTCCAAGTTTCCTTATGTCCCTTTCTTGTTGATTTTAATTAGAAATCACTTTTTATTTATTTTTCCTTAACGATTAGAGTCATATATTAATGTCACCCTATAGGACCTATCATCCTCTTTCAAAGAACTTTCAATGTCAACAAAAAGACCTTTATTACTCATCCCCAAAATCACGCTGCATAGCCATCTTTAAGCTGGACAAAAGTCCATGTAGTATTCAAGCTGGATTCAATCATCACTCAAGGGTGTTAAAAAATATATCCTTATAGTTCCTTCTCATTATTAACGCAGAAGGAAAAGAAAGTGCGATTCCTTAGAGGATGCCAGTTCATCAAATCTTTGAGTCTCCTGTGAGTGCAGAAAATCATATCATCATATTTCTTCTGGGAAATTACTTGAGACTCTGAAACATAAATATTGTCTGCACTCAGGAGCAAGTGTGGTATGAGCAAGAAGCTCTGAACTGTGACCAGTGTGATTCACCATCTTCAAATTATTCTCAGAGTATTTGTTCAGTATAATCCATCAAAGAAGAGGAAGCATTCAACCTCTCACCAGCAAGTGGAAAACAGGTGAGATCACTTTTGGGACAGTTGAGGAAAGAGATGTGATCCATTTTGGGGTGGAATGATATACTGCCTGATGCTTCTCTGAGCACAGGTTCTGCGGGACAGCACACCCATGCCATTTTAAAAATTTGGAAAGAGACATGAACCATGGGTTTCTCTTTTAGTTATCTCAAAAGTCTGACTTCAGAAAATGCTAGAGTTGGAGAGTTCTGGATGATTTATCTCCTCCATCCTACCCAATTAACAGCTACAGAAGCTGCATCAAATTCACTGTGATAAAGCAATTAATTACTGAACAAATAGGACCACACTGGGGTCTCCAGGGTGTTCCTCCAGTATTCTTTTCATACATACTTGAAGTTTCAGTGATACACAGAAATCTAAAATGTATTATATTTGCCTTGTATTTAAGACTTTTTCTGGTCCCTCATTAAATATTTCAGTTTGTCATGAACAATGGAATACATTCATTTCCTCAGTACCCTACCATTTCTTCCAGAGTCAGATGGGCTGAATAATATGTGAGCTTGAAAAGAAAAAAAAAATTTGTTTTTTAATTAAGTTGCTTTTTTCGTAGACTACAAGGGCTAGAGCATTAAAATCATGTCCACCTAATCTATACCCAGTCCATGATGCATCAGCCCTATGAGATAAGCACTGGATAGGTTGTAAGAATGCACTTACGTACTAAATTAAAACGTTAGTACACATGGCCCAGTGCATTAAGCACTCACCACATGACAGCCACTGAATTCAGCACTTTACACATAGCCTAACCAACTTTTTCAGACAATTATTAAAGTGAGTACGTTTGCCCCAACTAATGAAAATCTAAGATGCTCTAAGATGAGCAGCATACTGGACAGCATTAGTCAACTCGTCTCACCACCACGAAAGTGCAGGCAGGGTGCTTTCCAACTGCTGAACCTGCTCATGCACTGCCTCACTTATTCAGAACCTTGTATCCATAAGGAAAGAGTGACTTTCTAACCACACTCTCCAATTAAGTGAAATGAACCGAGTGACGCGTACCCAGATGTGGGTCAGACTTCTGACTGCTGTTGCTCCGTTCTCACAAGGTTTATCCTGCTCCTGCAAATTCTGCAATTTAGAGACTGGGTATAGGTCTGCTTCCTTATCTATAAAACTATGCGATTGGCTTCTATTTGCAACAACAGGATTATTTTCTCTTTTGTTAAAATGGATGGACATGATCACAAGTGGTGGACTTTTGTCACTGAACCTGGTGAATTCTCTTTAAAGTCCTATGTGAAGGATCCTATCTGCAGCATCATATGGGAAATTGGCAGTCTCAGATTCTATTCTGATTCCACAGCTAGCTCACAGTGTAAAACCCCTCAGCCTGTACCTTTATTTCCCAAAGAACCCTACCTATGAAATGATGTATATATTCACTTGCAGTAGTAATGACCTGAGCTGGAATAGCACAAGAGCTCTGTCTTTTCAGACAGCTATTATCAAAGGGGAACTGACAGAAGAACCAAAGGATTAGCTTTGTTTCCATGTGTGACAAAGGATAAAAAAAAAAAAGATAGCACAAAAACAAGTTTACTTTTCATTAAATCACATATGCACAGAAGGTAATAAAGTGAAATGAATTTTAGAGTCAGATACTGTTCTGCTACTAACTGGTTGTTGACTTTGTTTAAATTGCTTAACACCTAGCCTTTTTTTCAGACAATAGTTGTCAGGATGAAATTATATCATGCTTGTAAAGCACTCAGTAAAGTCACGGCCTATAGTGAATGCTCAGTAAGTCCTGGCATTTTAAAAATCATTATTTTCAGCCACAATGGCACACACCTATAATCCTAGTAGCTCAGGCGACTGAGTCAGGAGGATCCCAAGCTCAAGAATGGCCTCAAAAACATAGGGATGTGCTAATCAATTTAGCAAGACCATGTCCCAAAATGAAAGATATATAAAGAAAAAGGGCTGAAAAGTGGTTAAGTACCCTGAGTTCAATCCATGGTACCAAAAAACAAAGCCAACCAAACAAAAAAAAAATCATTCTTTGCACTGCCTTTTCTTCTGTTTCTGACTATCTTCACTTTCTATGTGTGCACTTGTACTATGTTATACTTTTGAGATCCCCAAGCCTTCCATTTCCCTCTCTATCCTCACTTCAATTAGAATGAATGTACATGCACCATCTGTGTTTGTTTTCATTGTTTTAGAAAGACAAAAGGAACACTCAAAATTGACCTTGTTTACCAATTAGTGGGATGGATAACTGCCCACACCATGTCAAACATCTGGTGTCATATAACTAATGATCACAGAGCACCACGGTCATTGGAGAAGCAAAACTTACCATTCCTAAGAAGCTAATAACTTTTCCCATCAAGCATGGGCACCAGGAAAGGACAGAACCATCTCCTTCCCCCAGCTCATATCAGTACCCCACTAATCATGGAATGTAATGAGAGGAAGCAGTTTTGAGACTCACCCTAAAAAAACTCTTTATTACAGAAATACATATAGCATCTCAGGCATAAGATTGCTCATCTTTAATCAGAACATTGCCAGTGACAGGAAATTTGTCAGACTCACCAATAAACCAAATCCAGATACACATGGTATCAGCGCAATGGACAAAGAGAACCACTCAACAGTGACTGAATTCATCTTCACCGGCATCACTCAAGATCCTCAGCTACAGGTCATCTTCTTTGTGGTCTTCCTCATTGTCTACCTGCTAAATGTGATGGGTAATGTTGGTATGATTCTCCTCATCATATCTGACACTCAGCTTCACACACCAATGTATTTTTTCCTCTGCAACCTCTCCTTTGTTGACCTGGGCTACTCCTCGGCCATTGCCCCCAGGATGCTGGCTGACTTCCTAAGGAAACACAAAGTCATCTCCTTCTCCAGTTGTGCTACACAGTTTGCCTTCTTTGTAGGTTTTGTGGATGCTGAATGCTATGTCCTGGCTGCCATGGCTTATGACCGCTTCATGGCCATCTGTCGACCCCTGCACTATAGCACTCTCATGTCCAAGCGGGTCTGCTTGGCTCTCATGCTGGGCTCCTACCTGGCTGGACTAGTGAGTTTGGCAGCCCACACTTCACTCACATTCAGCCTCAACTACTGTGGTTCCAACATCATCAATCATTTCTTCTGTGAAATCCCACCCCTCCTGGCCCTCTCCTGCTCAGACACCTACATCAGTGAGATTCTGCTATTTAGTCTGTGCGGTTTCATTGAGTTCAGCACAATCCTCATCATCTTCATCTCCTATGCGCTTATCCTCATCGCCATCATCAGAATGCGCTCGGCTGAAGGCCGTCTGAGGGCTTTCTCCACCTGCGGGTCTCACCTTACTGGCGTCACCCTCTTCTATGGCACAGTCATGTTTATGTACCTGAAGCCGACTTCCAGCTACTCCCTGGACCAGGACAAGTGGGCCTCTCTGTTCTACACTGTCATCATCCCCATGCTGAACCCCTTGATCTACAGTTTGCGGAACAAGGATGTGAAAGCTGCTTTCAAAAAACTGAGTGGGAAAAATCCTCAATAATACCAATAAATGAAAATGTGTTTTTGTCAGGGGTAAATAACAGTGGCAGAGAGTTGGTGGCCAGAGATAGAAAATGCAAAAAACTTTTCAATAAACATTTTCCATGTTAACATCTCTTTGTTGAGTGAATTTTCAATTCTAAAGGGTTTTCTATAACTCTACAATCTGAGAGAAATATAAATATTTTAAAAGACGTTCTGAGTAAGATGCACTAGTTTGTGTTTAAATTTGATACTCATACTGAAGAAATTGAGGCAGGACTTTATGGGGGACAAATTAGATGGTCACTCCAAAGCATATTTTATTTTCAGCGCTATGAAGCATATACCATGTTCAAAAGTTGAAAATGCATCTGCATTCAAATGAAGTCAGAGAAAGTGTAGTCAAAATTATGGTAAAGGGGGTTGGCATGACAGATGATTTAAGATGATCTGGGATCCATTTTTTCATGTCAGCAAAATTGTAAGTGTTATGTGTGTGCAAGGTTCTTGGGGATAAAAATTACAAGATACGTGTAGTCAACATGAAGTTTGCTATGTTTATAGTTGCAGTATTACTGCTCTTAATTGGCCACCAATAACAAAATCAGGAAATGTTCAGTCTACCTAAAAGAGCTGTAGTCTAAGGCTGTGCTGGTTACGTGTAAACATTATGATAATTAGCTGTGTGAGCATTAGTTTTTTGTGATCCTCATTTTTCCTTTTAATCAAATGGTTGGTTGGTTTCCCTGGACCTCTTTCTACTTTTTTTCTTTCTTTTTTTTTTTTAAGAGAGAAGGACAGTGAGAGAAACAGAGAAACAACTTTTAATTAGATCTTCATGTGGCTTCTGTTGTTCTAAGACTTTGCTGTATACGTGGTGCTGGGGTTTGAACCCATGTATTTGCTCTTGCCAGGCGAGTGCTATAACCTCTAAGCCACCACTCCAGCCCCAATCTCACCTATCTTAAAGCAGTAGACATATGAGCTTTTTCAAATTCACAAACTGATGTATTTTCAGTCTTCAGAGCCCTCGAGGCCATAAGAAGGATAGAGTTTGAAGCCATTTTAAGGCTTTTTTTTTTCTGAAAAAATTTAAATGTCTACCAGATTAATTCACACACTCCCATCTTTAATTTCTTCTCCCTTCAATCCTAATTAGACCCTTGCCCTTCCTGTGGCTCTCCATGTTTTCCACATCATACCCAGGCCTGCTCAAAGAATACTTATTAGTCCGAAGTGCCAGCGAGTGAGCAGAAAAATGGATATAAATCCTCCTTCCATGTTTTCAAGGTTGCAAATCTTCAAATAAAACCAAAATGTTAGGTAACAGTGGTAGGTAGAGGCAACAGACAGAGAAACGAAGAAAGCTAACATTTTGGGGGATGTGCCTCAAGTCCATCCTATCAGTCTCAAATATTGGCAATCAATAATCCTTCTACCTCAACCCTTCCTCCAGTACAATATAGTTAAAAATCAAGGAGATAAAAGGTTTCCTTTAAGATGTAGAGCAGCCCAATTTACAATAGCTAAATTATGGAAACAACCCAGATGCCCCTCACTGGATGAATGGATCCAAAAACTGTGGTACATTTATACCATGGAGTTCAACTCAGCAATTAGAAGCAATGATATTGCAGCCTTTGAAGGTAAATGGATGGCTATGGAAGCTTTCTCAGCCTATCCTCATTGTTGTAAGTGATTTCATGTGTGTTCACAACATGAAAACCTTAACAAATTATATCATGGTAAATATATGCAGTTAACTATGCATTGATTACATCTCAGTAAAGTTGTTTGCATTTTTAAAGTGAAAAAAATGAGAAACAGTCACAAAAAGTTTACCCCTGTGTTATTGTTATTAACAGATGGTGTCAGATATTAATTAAAAGAGATAATAGAAAGTCATTATGTGGGAATCCAAGCCTATCATTATTTATCAAGTTGGCATCAATGCATTTGAAATAAATTATACAGGAAGTTTATAAGAACTGCTGTGACCTCTTGTACTTTTATTTTTACTTTTTAAAACTTCATCACCATATAGTTTACCAATAAATTCTTTATTTTTAAGGTGAAAAGCATGGTCTTTTATATATGTTTACATTGTGAAAGGCTTACCATCATCAAGTTAATTAATATAACTACTACCACAGACACTGTGTGTGTGTGTGTGTTGTTAGAACATTTATAAGCTATTCTTCAGCTGATTTCAAGAACACAATAGTGTGTGATTGAAACCAACATAATATAAGTTGGATTACAAACACTTATTTGTTTTGTACAACTTCAACTTTGTACTCTTCAACTAAAATTGAATTATTCATAAAAATTAAGATTCTATGAGTATTTATTTCTGCCAGTTCCATTTTATATATGAATTAAAAGCTATATAATTTCACTTTGGGATACAGCATGTTTTTTACTTTCAGCATGCTTTTACATATGAAACATGAGGTTGTATCAACATATAAAGATACAATATAAATCTGTAATGTTGATAATCCAGTCCATGAGTTTACCAAAGCTTCCATTACAACACAACACACCCGAAGTACCTTAAACAACACAAACTTATTTTCTTACCATTATGGAGTCTGGAAGTCTAAGCTCAAGGTCCATGAGGTGGAAGACTTCTGAGCCTTGGTCTTGCCTGCAGATGCCTGCTGTCTTCCTGCATACTCACATGGCCCTTTCCGCTCTGAGCACAACCTTGAAGTCCCCTTGTGCCCAGTGTTCTCTTCTGATAAGGACACCAAAATATTTGATTGGGCCCACCAAAAAATTTCATTTGAACTTATTACCCTCCTTAAAGGTTCTGTCTCCAAACAGCCACATTCTAAGAACGTGTACATTAGAACTTCAATATGAGTTTAGATGGAAGAATAATTCAGTCTCTAAAATCGAGAGTGGATAGGAGTTTCCTAATGGATGAGACAAGGAATTTTAGCTTGGAGACAAAAGCAAAAAGATGATCATATATCATGGAAAATAGTTATATACCCTAAGATATATTCAAGAAATGTTTAATTTGTATAATTTGTAAGATTTTATTAACATGCAAAATGATTATAATAATATTTAGGTCCACTGTGTTAACTTTTAATAGAATGCTATTCTTTTCATCATATCCTAAGTAATATATCATTCTGAAATTCCAGAGGGACTCTATTTGAGACTTTGGAAACTGAGCCCATACTGCTGTGTAGGAAGAGGCTCAATATTCTATTGAAGAAATGCATATATTGAGTCCAACAAAGGCATGCCTAGACTCCAGAAAAGAATAAAATTGTTGCTTTTTCCAGGAATTTGCCTTTATGATTGAAGGTAAGTACTAGGGGTCTGACTCAGAAAAATAATTTGGTCTTTCTGTAACTTCAACTGCTATTAGAGAAGGACTATAGTTCAGCTTTGCACCTAATGAATCGTTGGTGGACGAGACACACAAAAACACACAGACTCCCAGCTAAATCTGATTCCATCCAATGATGTATCCTTTCCTACAATTTAAAACTGAATCTGTTAGTTGTGTTAGAAACATTTGCTTCACAGTGGAGAATTGAAGAGGATGAAACATCATGGCATGCTATAAACTTTGGTTGTTGCTGTGCCCCATGTTCTCAAGGCTCCTGTGGTATGGTGTTTTCATGTCTTGGTCCTCATTTTCAGGTGTCAGAAGGTCACATTATTTCCATGCAGTAATGACTGCTTTTTGAAGAGAACAAGAGAGGGCTGCTATGTGGTAAGATGCACCTCCATAGCCCTTCAGCATGATGAGCTTTGACAATTCTGTAGCTGTTATTTCACATCCCCATAGTAACTAGCAACTTGCTTCAAATTCCAAATAGATCTGAAGAATTCTTCTTCCTTATTTCTTCTTCTTTCTCCGTAGTGAGTGATGCAGTACACTATACTGATAAAGTACATTGACTTGCAGATTTTTAACCTAAATAGTATGAGCTAAGTTATGCATAGACAACACTATAGAAAAGAGCATAAACATATGAAGAAAATTATTCATTGTTAATTACAGAAATATTTAATAAGTGTCCTTAGTTACCAGGATCTGACCTACATGCTGTTTTAAAGCTGATAACAAAATAGAGAACTCTTTGACTTAGGAATGTTGCATTCTAGTCAGGAGGAAGAGACAACCAATTCAATAAACAAGATTTAGGACACATATCATGGTGAAAACATAAAAGTACAAACAGAGAAAAAAGGATGGAGATTGGTGCCTGGAAGTGAGCAAGACACATATAATAGAGGAATTATGATAGGTTTAGGCAGAAAATGACATTTGAAAAAAGATTCAAAGGAGAAGAGAAAATGAGCTAAGCAAATATCTTAAGAATAATGAATCAAGCAGAAGAAACAGACTGCCAGTACTTTTTGATCCTGGGGCAGATTTGTCATGTTGCTGGAATTATGAGAAAGTTAGCAAGGCTTGAACAGAGTGAAAGAGGAGTGAGCCTTAGGATGTCACAACTTGTAGGCTAAGCCTGAATGACTTCTTGGACATTGTAAGAAACTCAATTTTTACTTAGAACAAATTAGAAGCTTTACAATTTTTTAAATACTGAATTAATGCTACCAGCTCCCACCCTTGTATTTTAAGTATCATACTGGATGATCTATTGAAATACATTGTGAAGGAATAAAGCTGTAGACCAGTTAGAAGCTATTTCAATATTTTTTCCAAAAAATGATAGTGATTTAGAGCAGGGTGATAACAGTTCAGGTGGTTAGAAAGGCACAGCTCAAGATAGATAAGGACACAGGATTTCCTGGGTTATTGAAAAGAAAACAGGAGACCAAGAGAGTAGGGTGATTTCCAGTTTTTTACTTGACAAACTGAAATACTGGATTTTTCAATAATTGAAAAGGGAATGAGCAAACAGATCATATTATGGAAGCAAAGATTGAGAATTCAGCTTTAAATATGCTAAGTTAATCAACACTTAGAAATTTAGCTTTTCAAGTATTAGAATTTAACCTGAAATGTCCAGGAAATACTTGGAAAGGTTTTGGGAGTGTGTGAATAAAGGGGTGTGTGTGTGTGTGTGTGTGTGTGTGTGTATCCTCAAGGAAATGCATAATTCCAAAAATATGCCCAAGCTTACAGTATTTTTTTCTATTTAGGGAAACAAGAGTGAGATTGCAAGATGTGAGTGAAAGAAGAATACCGTCGTTTCTCAAGCTTTCCATCATTCAATTAAAATGGTGACAGTGTTCCACTAAGGCTTCCTATTGTTTCTTGATAGATTATAAGAAGTTGTTAACAAATTGAAATCATAGAAGACCAGTGCTTGCAGGACTCAAACGTTCCTTGTGAATTGTGTTACTGAAAGGAGAAGACCACACGAAGATCACACAGATAATTAGCACTGGGACAATATCCCAGCCACAAGGTCAATGGACTTTGCACTTTTAAGCCAATCACTCTTTTCAAATGATAACATTTGATGTAGTCACATTTGTTTATTTTTGTACCTGTTTTCTGTAGTGCTTTTAGAAGAGTTATATCCAAACATTGCTGACAAAATAGATATCATGAAGCTTCCTCTTATTTTTTTCTGTGCATTTATATCTTAACTTTCTATATTTATGTCTATAATCCATTTCAAGTTAACTTTTCTGAGTCATGAGAGATAGGGGGCTGAATTCATTTCTTTGCAAGTGCTTTCCAGTTTCCTCAGCACAAACCAAACAGACTTTCACTTGCACATTGTGTATTTTTGATGATCGTTCAAAGACTATTTTAATGCGTTGATTTCCAGGATTTTGAATTTGTTACATTGGTTTATGTGTCTGCTTTTATGTAGTGTGATGTACTGTTTTGATTACTACAGCTCTGTGATATAGTTTTGATATCAGGGAGTGAGATGTTCTAGTTTAGCTCTTCTCTTTTATGATGGCCTTATTTAAACAGAATATTTTATGGTTCCATATGAACTGTAAGATTTTTTTCTACTTCTGTTAAAAATCCCATTGCAATGTGAGTGAATATGTAGAACCTTATCTAAGTGCAGCAGATCTGAGAGGAAAAAAGTACTGTCTGATCTCACTTAACTATGGAATCATAGACACAGAGACCACAATGCTGGTGAAGTCAGTCAGCAAGGAAGCAGGGAGATAGAGGGATCAGCCTGTTCAAACATAAAAAAAAATTAAAAAAAAAAAGATGAGTAAGTACTGTGGATCCAATTGTTCATTGTGCAAACCCACAACATGCAACGTGATGGCTACAGATAATTCCATACTGAATACTTAAAATATGCTAATATAGATTCTAAACATTCTCAACATAAAAATGATAGTAAAAATATGTGAGCCTTAAAAACATCGAGTGAAAGTCGAGGACACAAAGGTTAGCATTTAGCAAAATTCTAGATGAGAGCACCACTTGGCTTATATTACCTCTTTGTAGAACTTGGCTTTATTTGTTTTCTCCAGATGTTCAATTTTCATAAATTAGTTAGTTATCATCCTCTCCACTGGGATTGGAGCATGTGAAGATTATAGTTTGAGAGATCATTAAAACATTTTCTTGAATAAAGAACTCCAAAGAATGAAATCAGAATTACAACACAGACAGCATTTCAGTTATTCAGTTTCTTCTTGTGCCAGACCTCTCTGCCTTCAGTTAGGCTTGCTGATGTGTTGTGGTTATCTCAGCTCAGTGAATGCTGGATCCCCTAGAGTAGCTCTACCTGCAAGTTTTTGGACCAGCATTATGCCAATTTGGATGCCAAGAGGACACGACCAGAGAATTCAATATCCAGCAAGCTAGCCCGGGATGATTTGCACAGTGCTTACAGGATCCCAAAAGTGAGAGACAGAGATTACAGACAACCTCCTGAAACCTAGACTTATAATCTCCATGGGTCTGCCTATAGCAATCTGTGTACAACATGAACCACCTGGCCATGCTGGAGTCAGAGTGTGGAAAAACACTCTGGAAATCAGTAAATAATTATGTCTGTTTTTTACACTATAGTATAGATGATTGCATCAGTGATTATTTATTTTTCTCTTATAAAAGTGAGAATGTTTTTTTTTTGAGAGAGAGAGAGAGAGAATCATTTTTTATTGAGTTTTTTTACATGGCTTTTGTTGCTCTGACACTTAGCTGTGTACATGGGTGCTGGGGTTTAAACCCATGTGCTCACGCATGCCAGGCAAGCACAGACCACTCCAGCTACAAAAAAAACTAAGAAATTTGGTACAAAATATAATGTGATCTAACTATGATGAACACAGAAGTCAGAACCATGAGCAAAAGAAAATATTGCATGATTTAATGGAGAGTCCTCAAGCTTTTTTTCTTCTTTTTGCTCATTTTTCAAATTTGAGTAATTTTGAAAAAGATAAAATCAGTCTGCTTTTCTTTCATGTATTATTATCTCTATGTGAAATACCTATCTTACTTTTTAGCTTTTTTTCTCTTTCTCTCTGTTCCTTTGTCTTTTTTTTAATTTTTTATTTTTATCTGGTTTATTTATTAACCATTTCCAAGACCTGAAAGATTTTTTGTAAAAGTGGAGATAGGAAGCAGTTATTACCAAATACATATTTTGAAAAGTTTTTATTTCTCTAGCATTTCCCAGTAGTTTGAAGATGAATGGTTATGCAAATGGAAATTGTGCTATAGAGGAGAGACTGAGACTAATGGCTTCAGTCCTGTACTCAAGGATGAAGATGCATTTTGTACGATTTGTCCTGACTCTATCTAGAACTTCCATTACTTTTTTTACCTTTTAGTACTAGGGATTGAACTTAGGGTTGCTTAACCACCGAGCAACATCCCCAGCCCTTTATACATTTTATTTTGAGACAGGAACTCACTAAATTGCTGAGGCTGGCTTTGAACTCGCAATCCTCCTGTCTTGGTCTCCTGAGTCCCTGGGTTTACAGGTATGCACGACTGCACCCATCCCTATCTAGGTCTTGGATGGACACAGGCTTGCTTTGCATAGCTCCAAGATAAATGAGCGTGTCTAACATTTAGATGAAGAGTGAGCATGACTTTGTTTGAACTTTCTCCTCGGGTTTAAGGCTAGGTAGTCAACAGGCTACGGGATCAATGGTCTAAAAAGTAATGAGTAGTGTGTTTAATTAAATATTTCTTTTGTGGTTTTTTTGTGACTTTTAGAGTTTCAGCTTCTGAACTTGAAGGATTTCAGCTGTTGCAATGCCTTAATAATAAAAATTGGGTTCTTCTTCATGTTTGGCATGCACATTATCACAAACTGCCTCAACTGTGTGCATAATCTCATATCATATGGAAGAAAGTTGAAATAAAGTTCTCCTAAGAAAAAATGTCCTCTTGAACTTTTTGATGAGTAGAGAAATCCATGTGGTTAGAGAGCTATAACGTTGCCTAGGTAGGAGGAAATGTATAACCGTGCACTTCTAAGAGTGGTACGTGGTTTAATGTTGGGAGGACATGCACTCAATTGAGAGAGTTCTGGGTGCAAATTTGAGATGTGCTGTTCACCACCTCTGTCACTTTGGGCTTGCTACTTAAATAATTGGTGTTTCAGATTCTTTAACTGTAACAAGATGATCCAAAACCACCTTCTTTATAAAGGGGAAGTGAGTATTTAAATGGTTAAATACAGGGCTTAAATAGCAACTGTTCTACACACACACAGACACACACACACACACGTGTGTATATATACATACAAATATGCATTGTATTTGTACCTATATTAGAAGGATGACTATAATTTATTGGTATTCATATAAATACCATCACACTACATGATACATAAGACATTTTCATAAGCTTATGGAAAGATGCTGGAATTTTTTAAATAGAAGCTATGTACCAAACACTAAGCTGAGTGTTTCAATGTGTATTTGCTTCACACATTCAAACTACATGAAGGAAGTCATTACTCATCTTTGTGGACTTTCTTCCAGTCATCTGTTTGATAAGGAACTGGCCTTGCATTAAACAGTTAAAAAATGGAAGCTCCAATTTTAAAATCAGATTCTGTCTCCAATTCCAACTCTCTTCTTAAGTCTCAGATGAAGTCTTAGAATTCTAGATAATAAGGAATAAATTGCCATAGGCTATATAATAGTTATTGACTTAACTGATTCACTGTTTATTTCTTTAATGAAAATTATCACTAAATTGTTTTTCCCCTCATTACGATATTCAGGCTTTCTGCTAGGTGGACATTTAAGTGGGAAATCGCACCATCCTGACTGAATTTATCTTGTTAGGCATCTCAGCAGACTCCTGGTGTCAGCTGTTTTTATTTGTAATATTTCTGATCATCTTTTTGCTAACCTTGTCAAGGAACATGATTCTGGTTATCTTTTTTTAAATTTTTTTTACTTTTGAACAACCATACTAGTTTTAACAAAATAATATAAAATGTGTATAGATTCTGGATATTACAATTACCCCCAGGAGTGCCCCCCCAATTACCCACCCTTATCCCTCCCTTCCCCTTCCCACAATATCTCTAAAAAAGGATTATGTTGTATAGCATTACATCTTATCTGGATTTAACACATGATAATAGACCAACTTTCTCACTGGCCAGGGTCTAG
>PVKS010042493.1:0-15401 GCA_004027875.1 Aplodontia rufa | reverse complement strand
TGTGTGTGTGTGTGTGTGTAATGTTACATTTTAATTGTCCATTCAGCTGTTAATGGATACCTAGACTGTTTTCATAACTTGACTATTGTAAATTGCACTGCTGTGAACGCTGATATACATGTTTCACTATAGTATGCTGATATTAGATGTTATCTTTTAACACCAAGGAGTGGAGCGTGATAGCTGGGTCAGATGGTTGTTCCATTCCTAGTCTTTGAGGACTCTCCACACGGCTTTCCAAAGTGATTCTACTAATTTGCAGCCTCAGCAACAATACTGTGGGTGTTTTGAGGGCATGGTCTGTACCTGTCAGACTTGACATCTCTAGCAGATGCTCCATGGCCTGGAAGATAGCAAGTGCTCATCAAGCTCACTTAATATCTGCTTCTTTTTTTTGAAGATACAGAGGGATAAAGAGAGAAAGAGAGAGAAAGATAATCAAGTTCATTTAGTTTTTCATGTGTTTTTTGTTACTCCAACACTTAGTTGTGTATGCGGTGCTTGGGTTCAAACCTATGTCCTCGTGCATGGCAGGTAGGCCCCTTTACTGCTAAGCCACTACTCCAGCCACCAATGTCTGCTTCTTAATGATTCCTGGTGAATGTGGCTGAGAATGCTGAAAGCATAGTAAAGAAGAGTGATCTTTAGCACACATGCTCCTCAAATTACCACTTTCAAACTTTGAAGTTTTCCCACCTTGAAGGCCACATTTAGAATACTTAAGAAAAAGAAAGAGCAAATGCCATTCTTACAGAAAATGTAATGCTATAATAAAAGATAAAGTCCATTGCATTTATAGGGAAAAAAAAATCCAGTAATTTGGGGGCTGGAGCTCGTTGGTTACGGTGCTTGCCCAACATGCACAAGTACACGAGTTCAAGCCCCAGCACCCACTTACACAACTTAGTGTCAGAGCAACAAAGGCCATGTGACAAACTCAATAAAAATTGATTCTCTCTCTCTCTCTCACTGTCCTTCTCTGTTAAAAAAAAACTGCAATAATTTTCTGTTGAGGTAAATTTGACCATCCGGTCAATAATAAGGCATGTCCTTATCTTCATTTTATATCTATAAGATTTTCCCCAAACTATAAATTCCTTGCATCTTGATTCAACCTGCTAGATAATGCTATTCTGAGCACCCCCACATTAGAATACTTGTGCCCCTCTGTGGCCAACAGATTTTTTGTTGTTGTTTCTGAATCTTCACTCTGAATCATTTAAACTTCAAACCAAACACTATAAACCTGAAAAAAATGAAAAAAAAATATAACTCATCTTTCCTGACCCCCCTGGCTCATTTCTAAACTTCAATCTAAACACCTAATCAAACAGTTGTCCTTCTCTATTAGCCTCATCTTTGGCTGTGGTTCACCTGTTTATCTTCCTTTCCCTCTGGAAGTGCCCTGGGAAAATGGTCCAACTCAATCTCATCAGAAAGTTCAAATAATGTTTTTTTCTGGCTGAATTTATAATAGATGTCCTACTTTTCCAAGAAGAAGATGGGCAAAGGAAGTGAGTGAGAGAGATTTTTTAACAGGAAAATGAGAATTTGAATAGAATTTTAGAACTGAGATATGACTGAAAGACCAAAGATATTAGATAAGTAAACCAAAACTCAGAGAGATTAAATGATTGCCCAAGATCACATAAGAATTATTGAAAATTTAAGATTGTACTGGAGCCATAACTCCCAATTAAGTTTTCATTACCCCTTTCCAAAGTCCATTCATCTAACAGGTTTTAAGTAATCACCACAAGTTAAAATTATAGGCCGGGAACTGGGGATACAATGCAGATAACACAGAACCCTCTCTTTGGAATGCCCTCTCACAACTAAATAAGACAATGTACACTAGTTTCACTTATAAATTTATATTAATATGAAAACTAAAATTCCTCTTAGTTTCAAACAGCTTTGTGCTTTTCAAAGATCATCCAAATACATTAGCTTCATCAGAAGCTATTGGCTTCAATTGACCTTGTAAGAACTTTGTTTCTTATTTAATTCCCCTTCTGGTCTTATGAATTATCCTTCTATAACTCATTCTCCTCAAGAACTTAGAAAAATGATGTTGATAATCCCCAGAAAGAGCTGCAAGGGCCGCAGAGTCCTCGCCTTGATTTGACTACTGAACTCTGAGTTCATAATACGCTAGTGGGAAAGGATGTTAGAATTTATTGCTTTTTCCATCAGAGATCTTAGATTAAATCACACTTTCCCAGCTTCTGTGCTTTTACATGCATACACCTGCTATCCAAAGCCATCGTTACATAAGGCGGTTCCAGTCCTAATTTTTTGAGGAGTCTCCACACTGCTTTCCAGAGTGGCTGTACCATTTTGCAGTCCCACCAGCAGTGCAACAGTGTTCCTCTTTTCCCACAGCCTCTCCAGCATCTGTCATTATTTGTATTCTTCATTTTGCCACTCTGACAGGAGTGAGGTGGAATCTCAGTGAAGTTTTGATTTGAATTTCTCTTATTGCTAGTGATATAGAGCATTTTCTCATATGTTTATGGGCTTTTTGGACTTCCTCTGCTGAGAAGTTTCTTTTTAGTTCCATAGCCCATTTATTGATTGGATTATTTGTGATGTTAGGAACCACCTTATGACCCAGCTATCCCACTCCTGGGTATTTCCCCAAAAGAGTTAGAATTGTATTTTATAGAGATACAGTTTCATCAATGTTTATAGCAGCTCAATTTACTATAACTAGATGGTGGAACCAACCCAGATGCCCCTCACTCAACTAGTGGATTCAAAAACTTTGGTACATAAGTACAATGGAATACTACTTGGCCATTAGACAAAATGATATTACAGCATTTGTAGCCAAATGGATGGAGATGGAAAAAATTATGCTGAGTGAAATATTCCAAACTCAGAGACTCAAGGGCCAAATGTTTTCTCTCATTTGTGGAAGCTAGAATACAACCAGATACAGTATGAAAGGTGGCTTAGGTAATAATAATCTCAACATGTATGAATTTTTACACGAACAGGGGGAACCTGGCCTAGGGTGCTGGGAGACATAGAGCGGGGCAAGAAGGGAGGGGGGAATAAGAAGGATATCAAGGAGACTGGAGGGAGAGAGTATGGGGGAATCAATTCAGAGGGGAACCTTCGACTTACATGAGCAGTCCATTTAACACAGGGGTTTAATAGGAGGAAGCATGGAATAATGGGGAACCCAAGGGGAAAAACCATGGAATGGCATCAGCATTGGCTTGCTCTGTGAATATACATTTGTTTCTTGATTTTTTGATAATGATTTCCTCCTAATTTTAAGTCAATATTTAACGAATAAAAAAAAAAGCACTCATCTTCAGCACTCATCTGAAGACTGGGCCCCACCCACAGAGGTCCTCACTTGGTAGGCATGAGTGGTGACTGACAATATGCATTTCTAACAAGTTCCCCATGATGGAGTTGCTGCTGGTCTGGGCCGTGGATTGCAAAATTCATTGGAAAGTCATCTCTTTCCAGCTACCTCTTTGGGATCAGCTACTACCCATTCAAACCTGTAACCTAACACCTCCTATCCTAGACCCAGCACAGATGGATCTTTCGGGAAGCCTTTTGACCTCCTCCAAGACCCCCAAGGGGCTCATCTTCTGTGTCTCACTGATGTGTGCGCTTTGCACATCAATGTTAATCATCGCATCTCAGAAGTCTGCATGTCTGCCTCACCCATGACTGGTGAGAGGGAAGAGGCAGATTTTGCTAACCACGTGCCCACCCACCCTCAACACAGACACAATTCCTAGAACAACACAGATAGTATTTAATGCAGAGATAATTGCTAAAGTTAAGAAGAGTAAATCCACCATGTACATGTGGAGGATTTAAGTTATATGTGGATCTGGGTACAGAATTCAATTGTTGAATGTCAAGAATATTCTAGATGTAGGGTGAGTTTAAATCAGTGCCTGGTGGTGAGACTGATAGTTGCCAAAGGTGGCCTTCATCAGATCCTGCCCACTGTTGTATGTGTATGCTACTCTGCCCTTCAGGGGGTGGTATTTAACTTCATTTTCCTTGGATTTTGGCTCTGCCTTATGAGTTGCTTTGATCAGAGTAACAATACTGAGCCAATTCTGAGGCTAGTCTCCAGAAGCTTTGCAGATTTTCCTTTCATTGTGGGAAATCAGACATCACCTAAGAAATTCAACCTTCATGTGCTCTCTTCAGCAGCACATAGACTAAGAAATTCAACCTTCAGAGACTACCGTGTTGGAGGAATCCCAAAACATCATGCTAAGGCCATGTGAATGAGTCCCTGGATGTCAGGCATGAGGGTGAAGCCTTCTTTGACCTCTCTGACCAGGTTAGCCATCAACTGCATGCAGCTACATGAGTTACTGCATATGTACTATCTATCAAATATTAAGAATAGAACAATAATTCTTCATTTATTTCTTACAAAATGTCATTATAGAAAAGACGTTATTTTTGTTTTAACATTGGAAAATTTAAGGCTACCTCTTATGTAAACTAAAATACTCAATTCAAAAAATCAAATTAGGTTTTCCATCCTATGTAACTGTAGACATAAACGCTGTCCATATCAAAAAGCATGCAAATAGTCCATTTTCCTAAGTCTTCTGTATCATGTTTTTACATGACAGCAATTCCCACATCATTTCCAAACAAAAACTATTGATATGCTTTTAGTAGCAAGAATGAGTGAATAATTCCAAATCTGAATAAAAACTGAGTTAGAAAATTTTAAGCATATTTCTTTGTTTCTTTATCTGGGAAACTCTCAGAGGCATTTTTTCTCTTTCTTTCTTTCTTTCTTTTTTTTTTTTTTTGGTACTGATGCTGATGCACTATGTGAGTACTATACTATGCAACCTTGCTCAGAGTGATTTGACCTTGAAATTCTTTCAGACCATCAATTAGCCTCACATATAGACAATAGTATTCCACAAAACACAGTTTGAAAAATGCTCTTCTAGACAAATTTTCCAGGTGGCCAATGGATTGATTTTTAACTGAAACAATTATCCTAGGAAGAAAATTGGACAATGCAGAGACTCTGTATCATTTAACACTGTTATTTAGTTTTGCATTGAATTTTATGCTGCCATATATGACTTTTTTAAAAAAAAACAATTAAGGAAGGCTTATACAATAGAAATTCTGTAATATGCAGGGGAGAGGAGACCATCTGCTAAATACAAGTCAGTGGTCTTGGGATTCACAGCTATGGATTTTATTTCCCCTGTGGTCTATGGCACATGGAAATCTGTGACTTGAAGGAGCAATGGTCAATGGTGTTATGCATGACATGGTATGCACACCTCTTTCTGCCCATTGGTGGATTCTCTTTATACCTCTGCTTTCATTCCAGAATGGATTCTTATTGACAATGAGGACAAAGTAAAATGCCATCGTTGGTGTGTTGGTGAATACACAGTGCACCTTTGTTGTATCATAAGTAAACTAATTGGCTACCACCCATACAGAGTACCTTAAGAGACTCTTCAGAATCATCTAAAATATAAGAATAGTTTTGCAACTAAGATTGAAACAATTGCTTTAGAGCAGAATAGAGGTGATAAACTCAAATATTATGACAAAGTTCTAAAAGTGTGCTATGATCTCTGTAAGATTATGAGATAGGAGAGGAACTGAATATTAAACTCAGATGCTATAATTGTACCAACATGTTCTAGTGAAAAGAAAATTATAGTTAACATTAGAATCCAATCTATAGTATTCTGACTGTATTTGTGTATGTGGTTGAGAAATCAAATTATATAAATTTTTCATTTCATATTACTAGCTGATTTATCTTAAGTAAGACTTTTTAATGAAAACACAAAGTTCTTAATTAGCCCCTTTAAATATCTTCATGCAGTAACGACACTTTCTGAAAACTGCAGGTAAGGTTCTAGTGCTTGAAATATTCCTGTTTTCCTATGTTCTTTACTTTTTATTTTTGCCTAACCATGTTTTATATTACAATGACTCATTTTTGATCAATTGGGCTAGTGGATAATTTCAAATGTTATATTGCTAAAACATATTAAAAGCAATCATTTCGAGTATTGCCAGGGAGCACAATGAACTAGAATATGGTGGAATCCAGACTGCCGAGATTTAAAAAAAATGGCTTTTATCCTCAAAACAACATTTGCTTGCTGGTTATATGTACATGCCTATTTTACACAAACTCACACATGTACACACTGTCACGATACACATGAAGTAAAAACAAAATTTGACAATACAGTGCAAACACCTAATCTTATAATGAATAAATGAGCTTAGTTGAATACATTTGGGTTTATTAAAATACTGAATTGTGATTTTCATATTTCATAGTCCACATGGAAATTTTGTCAAAAACTCAGATTTCAGAATACTGTACTTTGTATACAGAGCATGGACACTCTCCAATGGCCTGGTGTTGATAACCTGTCTCTGTCACTTTGTGTAGGAAAAATAATTTGGGACTAAGTAATTGTGCTCTATCCACATGCTTAACTATTCAAGTGCATCTCAGTCTGGTTCCCATTGGCTATAGTGATATCTATGAAGCACAACTAGCAATTCAATTAACTTTGTTAAGATGGTAATTCAAAATGCAAAGATTTAGGCAACATACTTAAGAAATATGTTTGTTGCCAACAAAATATGCTTGTCCTGTTATTTAAACTGGTTGCATTTTTAACTAGCATTCTCTAGCAGCAGCAAGATAAGGGAAGTTTTTCAATACATAGTCTATTTTTTGTTGGGAAAGTGTCATGTATATTCATGTAGATGAGAATTAAGGTCTTAAATTCTATTTAATATTAGCACAATTTGCATATGCTAAAATTCATCTTTTTAAAGTATTTAGCCAGATAAGTTCTTACAAAGGCATGCACATCACCAGGTAACCACTTATCTGATACTCCCACTATCACAGAGTATCCCTGGTGCCACTTTTACCCATGTTTCTGTCAACCTCCGTTCCATTTTCTGTCTTTTCTTTTTGCCTATTCAAGAGCATCATATGAATGGAATAAATCCACATAAAATTATTGCAGCTGATTTCTTTTACTTAAGATAATACTTTTGAAATTCATTTACATTATAGAGAGGAAAGATACTTCACACTTCTCAATTGTATGGCATATCACAATTCATTTAACCATTTGTAAGTTGATGGGTATTTGGATTACATCCAATTGGAGACAATCATGAAGAAAGCTGTGATATTTATGTTTAGGTCTTTGTGTACACATATACTTTCATTGCTTATGGGTAAATGTCTGGGTTTCAGATTGTTGGGTAGTATTGTACTTATATATTCAACTTTCAGAGAAACTTTAAAAATCTTTTCCAGAGCAAAAGTTTCAATATTCTTGAATCCTAGCCAGCACTTGGTATTGTCAGTTTTCACTTTTAGATTTGGTTATTATAGGATATGTGCAGTAGTGTCTAATTTAGCTTTCATGTGCTTTTTCTGAAAAATGATATATTTTTCATCTCTTATTGCTCTCTTTCTCTCTCTCTCACCTGTAGAAATGTCTTATTATTAATTTGTAAAAATCATTAATATGCTCAGTACCGGTTATGAGTCTTTTTTCAACTATATTTTTTCTCATATGTGCCTTGCATTTCCATGTTCTTAATAGTGTCTTTCGAAGGAAAGAAATATTTTCTAAAGAACTCAAAAAACTTAACACCACAAAAAACCAAGTAACTCATTAATAAAAGGGCAAAAGAATTAAAGAGACATTTCTCAGAAGAAACACAAATGGCCAATAAATAAATAAAAAATGTTTAGTATCTCTAGTAATCAGGGAAATGCAAAACAAAACTACACTGAGATTTCATCTCAATTCAATCAGAATGACAATTATCAAGAATACAAATAATAATAAATGCTGGTGAGGATGTGCAGAAAAAGTATGCAGTCTCACATTATTCATGGGACTGAAAATTAGTAGAACCACTCTGGAAAGCAATATGGAGATTCCTCAAAAGACTAGGAATGGAACCACCACATGACCCAACTATCCTACTCCTTGATGTTTATCCAAAAGATCTAAAATCAACATGCATACCAATGTTTATACCAGTGCAATTCACAATAGTGAATCTATGGAACCAGAGGAATCCATCAACAGATGAATGAATAAAGAAAATGCGGAACATATGAACAATTGAGTTTTACTCAGCCGTAAAAAAAGAATGAAATTATGGAGTTTACTGCTACATGGATGGAACTGGAGAACATCATGCTAAGTGAAATAGGTCAGACCCAGAAAGTCAGGGTCAAATGTCTTTTCTCATATGTGGAAACTAGACAAAAAATAAGGAAAAAAGGAAAGAAATTGGGGTGGGGGTGAATCCTAAGAAAATAGAAGAGAGTTCAGTGAGAACAGAGAAAAGAGATGGAGGACAATGGAGGATGGACAGCAAAAGGGAGAAACAATGGAATGAACTTCATCGCACTTTCTTATGTACATATATGAACATATTACAATGAAGTCCAACTTTATGTATATCCACAAGGCACTCATTTAAAAATTATAAATAAATATAAGACTATAAAATAGAGGAAACGGAACAGGAGGAGGGAGGAAGGAGAGAAGGGAGAAATACTGAGGACTGAACAGGGTCAAAATATATTCCATACTTGTACAATTATGTCAAAATTATCCCTGATATTATGTATATTTATAATGAATAAATAAAAATAAATTTTAAAATATTTGATTATTTTGAAAGGAATACGTACTCATTGTTTCTCTTTTATGATTATACCTTTCAAGTTATATTATTCAGCTTTTGTCACTGTTTCCAAAATTCCTGACAAAATTTAGAGAAAAAAAAATTCATTTTGTCTCATGGTTTCAAAGGATTCAGTTCATGGTCTGCTGGCTCCATTGTTCTGAACCTGGGATAAGATGGAATCTGGCAGAAGACCATGGCAGAGAAAGCTGCTCAGCTTGTAGCACCTGGAAGGAGAGAGAGATACAGAGAGGAAGGGACCAAGGACAAGATATAGTCCTCAGTGGCCTACACCCTCCAAACTTTCCCCACCTGCCTATAGTTGCCATCTCTTCCTAGTCCACTGAAATTCCAGTCCATCAAATGGAGATTAATTCACTGATAAAATTAGAGCTCTCATGGTCTCAATCACTCCTGAAGGTCTCACTTCTGAACATGAATGATTTGGGGACCAAGTCCTCAAACATGGAGGACATTCTAGATGCAAAAAACTATAACATGTCCTTTCTAAAAATTGCTGCTCAATCCATAGTCACAGAGAGTTTTTTCCTCCAAAAATTTGTGGAGTCATTGGTTTTATATTTATGCCTCTTACCCCTGTCACGTTAGTTGTTTCATATGATGTGAATTGAAGTGCATTTATTTATTAGAATATGGATATTCAGTTTTCCCTGTTTCATTTGTAGAAAATACTATGGTTGTGGCTCCTGCTCTTGTGCAGTTATTTTCTAGATTGAGAGGCCTTGGCACCTATGCTGGAAGTCAATTGACCAAATGAATATGGGTTTATTACTGTACTTTGGCTGAGTCTATAGGTCAATTATTTCTTAATAACATCAAGTCTTCTAATTTATGACCACAGATTCATTTAGATATTTTTAATATTTTTGGCAATGTTTTGTAATTTTTGATGGATTATTATTAGATTTATTTAACTATATTATTCCCTAAGTATGTCAGTGTCATATGTAGAATTTCAATTTATTTTTGTGCACTGACCTTTTAGCCTATAACCTTTATAAAGTCATTTGCTATTTCTAGTATCTTATTTGTAGATATAAGGATTTTCTATGTAGGTTATCAATAAAGACAATTTTATTTCTTGCTTCCAAAACAGTATCCCTATGATTATCACTAACCTTACTGCATGCACTTAGTGATTCCAGGCAGGTGACTTTTAACACATTTATGGACTTACTCTTATATTTTTTATCTATGTGATCATTTTAAACTCATAGCAATGCATAAGTAAATATTGTTGTCTTATAAATATTAAACTGAGGCTCAGAGACCTTATGCCTACCTGGTATCAATTCATGTTTCATTTTGTAATACCTATTCATAATTATTGAAATCCCATTCAACATGTCTTATAATGCTATGGATTCAGTTAGTGCTAGTGTTCTATGATGAATCATTTCTCCTGTATAACATGAAAAAAGTGATCCCCTTAAAACTACAGAATCTCTCCTTCATCCCAGAGTCCTTCCTTCTCTAGTTCCTTCCTTCTCCCTTCATCTCTTTATCCAAGCATGAATGCAGCCTTTTGGTAACACAACACAGCAAATCAATTATTGGGGATAAGTAAATCCCATGCTAGTTGCCCCCAAACTACTCAACAGTTAGTATGCAGACAGCACATTAATAGGTCAGTTTCTGGAGTCATGCAAGAGATGCATTGGGTGTAGAGAGAGCTGCATGCACAACTGTACAACACATGTAGAAAGGGTCTACAACACCAGGAAAAGAATGTGCGCTAAGAGGCAAAAAAAGAAAGGATCCTTTTATGAGTGCATATGTATGTGCGCGCAAGCGTGTATGTTTCAAAGAAATATGAGGTGACAAATTGGGAACAATCAGAAACATGTTTAGAGAGTATGTTAGTCCTGATTCAAACAGGAAAATACAAATTACTCTGTTTCAAACAGAAAGAATTGAATGCAGAGAATAAGTTACAACACTACAGCAGAACTGAGTGACTGAATAGAGGATAGTGAGACTGCCCTGGACTCATCAAGCAGCAGGCACCCCTCTCTACTAGTGTTGGAGGGCTTAGGCTGGATTAGCTGTTAGCAGGATGAGAGTGCTAGGCCTGCTCAGCACCAGTTTGATCCCTGGGGGAGGTTGAGTGGAGGGAGGTGGAACCACCCTGGACAGCACTTCCGGGATGTGGGTGGGGACACAGAAAGAAGGCAGTCACCTTTTCCCTGTCCTTTCACCCTCTGTTGTGTCTTCTAATGATTGAACCCAGCAGAAAACTAGAGGGCAAAGAATTTTAGGAAATGGCCCAGGAACAGAAAGATGAGGAAATGATATGAGAGAAAACAAGCAAATGACAGGCTCAGAGGGCTGAGCCCATGAAATGAAGGGCAGGAGGGGAGTCTTGGAAGCTGATGAACATTGTGCAGGGCTCAGCTTCCTGCTGCTACTGTTACCTGTCTGCATCTCCCAGACACTGTGACTATAGTTGGCCAAAAACAAAATATCAGCTAAGCTCTAAAGAAGTAGGTGCTAGGATTCATACCATGATACCTGTGTGATGTATATCAAAATGTCAAAGTAAAGCAAATACAAAAATGCAAGGAAGTCCCAGTTAAAACTTCCATAATATATGCATGGATTGAATAAAAATATTTGAGAGATTATGTAAAAGTGTAAGTGTTTGATAATCAATGAGGACATTTTGAGATTTCTTTTGAAGTTTGAATCGCTGGTACAGGAATCAGTTGTGCAGAGCTATTGGAATTCACTGGCTATGGCTAAGACTATAAGCACAGGATCAGATCAGCAGAATAGAAGAGAGTACAGTAGCAGGCCACATTGTGTATAAGGATGTGATAACAGACCATGATGGCATTTAATTCAGAGAGAAAGGGTGAATTGTTTAGTAAATGGTACAGGCGCAGCTGTCTATCCATCTGGAAGAATGTAAAATGAACCCGCTTATTGGATCCTGTTAAAAATAAATTCCAAATAGATTAAAGACTTAAATGTTAAAAAAAATGGATGAAAATCTGGGAGACTCCATGGACAAAATTATCTGTGATGAGAGATGCGATAAACAAGCCAATATGCACACAAATACACACACATGCACACACATACAAAGGCATAAAAATAGAAATAAACAGAACAAAACTCCTTGGGGAAATATTTGCAATGAAGAGAACAGACAGATGCTCATAATTAATAACATCCAAAGATCTTTTGCACATTTACAAAAAGAGAACAAATATTGTGAATGAAAACCAAATGGGCAAAGAATTAAAGGAGGCAATTTACACAGGGGCAATTCAAAATGGCCAGCAGCTACGGGAAGAAAAATATTCAAATGCAATAATTATTAGTAAAGTGCAAATTAGGGTAGCAATAAATATACCCTTATATGTGTCAATCTCACGAATTTTTAAATTAAAAGAAACAGTTTTATTTACTGAAGGTAAATAGAGGTGGAATAGGCCACCTTCACATTGCTAGAATCATCTAACACTTTTAAAAATAGTTTGAAGACTAAAAATAAAATACACATATCTCCTTTGGCCCAGAAGATGTAGTTCTGGGAATATATATTACAAAAGTAAAAACAATCACTCACAGAGGGACTGTCATCCCATTAATATGCAAAAGTTTGAATCAAACCATGCATATCTATAACAAAATATTAAGTAAAACAATAAAAGGAATGATTTTGAGTCATGCTGATGGATTGAGAAGGATCTTCACAAGATTTTTTTAAAGTACATGTAAGATGTCCTTTTTAAAAGAGGAATTGATACTGATCAGAAAATATTCCTATATACATATATCTATAAGAGACTATGAATTCATAGAAATTACAGAGTAAAATATACATCTGGTTATATAGGGTCTTTCAATTTGGTTACTGACAAGATAGGGGTCATTCGGGGGTATACACACTTTAATGTTTTTACGCATACATATGTGTAAACATCAATGTCTATATGTTTGCTTATAAAGACAAACAAAAATTGAGGAGTGGGCCCCCGCAGGAGGGCCTTCTGTGGATTCAGAAGAACTGTACAGCTCCCGTTCCTTGTGGCTGATGTCACAGTGGCTCTTTGCTGCCCACATGGCAGGAGTTTAACCAGAAAGCCTGCTTCTGCAGTCCATGTTGCTCTTCCCAAACTAGCTAGGGAATTAATTAGGATGTATGACCCTGTTTATCTTTATCATTTATTTTAGTTTGTGGTTTTCCTAAGTGATTGCTCAAAGACTCAGTCAATTACTTTTCTCTTTCCCTTGGGTTTCCCTGGGAAGGAATCATTTGCATCCACTTCAGAAATGAAAAGAAAGTAGAAATCACTTAGCCTGCTTGCCTGGGCCTTAGTTTTTTCATCTGTGAAATGAGGATAATGATACTTTCTTTGTCCCTGTCTCAAAGGAATAATGTGAAATTTAAAAAGATAATTAATTGGGTACCAACTCCTACTAAAGAAGCATCGTGTAAATATAGCTTGGTATTCTTCACACATTTTTAACTTTGTGATTTCATGTGCCTTTAACTTTCCTAACAGTTTCTTAGGGAGATATTGGGTGCACCTTGTCTGCTTTAATTAAGCAGATGGTAAAACAGCAGTAAATTAACAGAAATCAAAGTCAACCTACTTACTTATAGACAAATAATCAGATAACCAAGTATTCTTCAGCAAGTTTTTGGGAACTTAGAAAATCAATTTAAATCCCAAGAGTGATTTTGGTAGTCCTGCCAAGGGAGAAAACACACGCATACATATACATACCTCAAAACCTTCTGTTAATCTTCACAGGGTCTCTCTAAGTTGCTGAGGCTGGCCTCCAACCTCTGATCCTCCTGCCTCAACCTCCTGAGTCACTGGGATCACAGATGCATGCCACGGGCTGGCTTCCTAGGCCCTCGGTTTCTTTTTCTAGGTTGCCACAGTAATTATCTACCTCCCATTGCTTGTGAGTGCAGTCCATTCTCTGTATGTTTATAAAAGCCATTGCTTTCAAAACTCAGAGTGATCTTTCTAAAGCACAAATCTAGTCCCTCAAGGCCAATGTTGAAAATCCTTGGCTAGAACCTCATTGATTCCCAGATGAAATCCACACTCAACTGGTGTCAGGTCACCCTCCACATTTGACTCCTGTCTTCCAACCTTCTACCCATGTTCTGTTGACCACTCCCAGGCTCCAGAGACACTGGGAAGGCAGCTCCCACTCACAGTGCCCTGATGGTCCATACTGAGAACAGCCCTACTGAGCCTCAGGAGCTGGCATTTGGACCCCATGGTTGTGGCTACACTGGTCCAAAGCCACATGGCCTGGAGGGCAGTTGAACTGCTGCCAGATGCTGAGCAAGACAGAGCGTAGGCTGAAAGGCACCACAGTTGTCTCATCAGGCAAAGCCTGCAGAGGGAGGGAAATAAAGTAGAGCCTGAAATAGGGACTAAGGGGTGCTTCAAAATGGAGGTGAGAACAGAGGAACTCCCTGGGGAATACTCGAAGGCATACTATTTACTTCACTCAGATATACTCCTTAAATTTTTGTCCTTATTTTCATTGTGAATGACACCTAATAAGTGTATGCATTTAGGGAGCACAATGTAATGCTTCATTTTACTCAATGTGTAAATACAATGGTGAAGTCAGGGTAACTACCATAGCTATCACCTTAAATATTATAATTTCTTATGGTGAGTACATCAAAGTCCTCTCTTCTAGCTGCTTTGAGGTATATGGCACATTATTATTAACTATACTCTCCCTATTATAGAATAGAATCCCAGAACTTATTTCTTGCATCTTATCTTGTACCTGTTGATGGAATCCTCTCCCTGCTCTTTTCTGTATTCTCTCTCCTCATTGAAGCACTCAAAACAGCCATGAGCCTTAGTAGGGAACTAGGCAGCTGTTAATTCCAACCCACAGTGATATCAGAAACAGAAATCATACACATATGCACATGCTTGTGCGTGTGGGAGTGAAGTTAGAAACCACAGCCAAACCACCACATTAAGAGCCTAAGTCAATGGTGTGCTGGCAATGGCTTAACAACCAGCTTGGTCATAGCAGGAGAAGCTCTGATTTTTTAGCTGCAGATTCTCACGTGTAAATATCCTTACCATAGTCAATGTCAAGCCACCAATGTTATATGTTTATTTTGCTTTGTAAACGGCTCTCGAAGATCCAAATTGTTTAAGTCAGATAGTGCAAGCCAGCAAGAAACACACCACAGAGCTAAAATAAACAGCTTCCGGTATACAAATGACAGTCTTCTCATAATATTAGGAAATGTAAAACTAAATAAATAAACAAATATACACCAAAACTGAAGCCAAATCCAACCCCAGTCTAAGAGAAGCCTGGCTGGAGTACGTTCTGTACAGAGAAATCAGGTCTAAAGTTTTGAGTTCACTCACAAAAAGGACATCCTGCAAGTGGCCCAGGTGCAGGCACAAGGTCGCAGATGCCGTGGGCTCTCCCTTCCTCACTCTAATTTCTTTTGCTTGATTTTTGAGGGTGATGGACTGCCTTTAGTATGGGCATATTAAAAACACCATCTTCATCAAGTTTCACTCCAACAGTGAAATGGAGTTTTTACTCTCCCCACACTGTCAGCAGGGAATCAGGCTGAAGGAGCTCACATGGCCTTCTGAAGCACCCTTGCTTACCAACATCATATGGGT
>PVKS010042492.1:0-15400 GCA_004027875.1 Aplodontia rufa | reverse complement strand
AATCTCAGAGACTCAATGGCTGAATGGTTTCTCTCATCTGTGGAAGCCAGAATACATTGGGAAGCAGTATGTTAGACGGCAAAGCTTATAATAAGTTTAAATTGTATGATTCTTTTCCCAACAGGGAGATGACTCCCTAGGATACTTGGAGGTGTAGGCTGGGGGACAGGGTGTGGGGAGAGCTTAGGAAAATCACGGAGGAGACTGGAGGAACCGAATATAGGGGAATCATCTCAGAAGGAGATCTCTGACCTCCACGAGATATCCATTTAACTCAGCGGTTCTTCTGGGAGAAACAGCAACATGTGGAAACCAAGCTGGGCATCCATGACATGGGATTAGCCCTAGATAACTAAGTATATATTCATTTGTTCTGGAATATTTGATAATGTTTCCCCCTCAATTGTAACTATAAATCATCTAATAAATAATAAATTAAAAAAATAATTAAGTATTAAGATACTCTTTTTTTTTTTTTAGAGAGAAGGACAGTGAGAGAGTGAGAGACAGAGAGAATCACTTTTTATTGAGTTTTTCACATGGCTTTCGTTGCTCCAATACTTAGTTGTGTGCTTGGATGCCGGGGTTTGAATCCATATACTTGTGAACATCAGGCAAGCGCCGTAACCGCCGAGCCACTGCTCCAGCCCCTCTTTAATCTTTTAAGGATGAAATCATCATTAATATAAATCCATTTTCCCAAGTAAAAAACATTTAGTTAATGATATTTTCGGGAATTTCCAGATACTGAAATAATCAATTCTCAGTATGTTCAATCTTTTTATCAGTTTTGGGAATGCAACTGGGAAAACCTCATATACTTCTTCTAGGTATGTTAATGAAAATCCTGAGCTTACCTTTAAACTATAGCAGGGAGATCTGGATAAGGATATTATAATAGAGGGTTAGAGGCTGCTTTTACTAAAAGCACCAACTCTTCACTTGGGCCAGCAGGTGCCTAATGTGTAACTAAAAGCAGAATTAAGCTGGGCATCTCTGCCTTCTTCACAATGTGTCTCCTTTATTACCTTAAACCTTGGGTTGGAATTTTGCTAGCTCTGCACATAGGCATATTAATCATGTAACAAGTTTAAAACAGGCTTTTAGCTCTAAATACATAAACTGTCTTGTCCCCCTTTGACAAAGAGGACACCAAGATAAGAGTTGTCAAGCTATCTTCAAGATTCACGGGGACATTCAATTGCACCTAGACATCTCCAAAAAAGCAGAGCCTTTCAGACAGATCACTTCATAATGACATCATGTCCCAAAATGGGTACAATCACCCCATGGCAGTATCTGGGACTGTTCTCCTAAATAGGAGCAGCCATCTCATGGGAAACTGGATTGCTCCCTCAAATTCTAAGCACTTCTCCAGAGCTACCTCGCAGAATCAGCCATCCAATAATGATCAACTAGACCAAGTTCTGACCAGGATGACTTACTCTGCAAGCTATGCAAATCCCCCAGTTCTTGCCCTTGTTCTCCTTTTCTATGAACCTCCAAGTTTTTGTCAACTCATTGAAGATAGATCTTAGGTCACTGTACCCCTACATCTGTTCTTCTCTGCATGACCACACTAATTAAAGCTCAAAAAGATAATTGCTCATCACCATTGTTTGTTTATTTGATTGGCATATTGGGATAAGTGGGTGAGTCTGGTTTGTTGGAATAACTTTAGCAGGGCCTTCACTCAAGAACTACAGTTAGCATCATAATGAACACTGGGGGCAGCTTCACCCTGAACCAAAAGCTCACTGAAGAAAATTAATCTTTGAGGTTCAGAACAATAGGAAAGCATACTGATCGTAGATCTGCCTCAAGCATTACCAATCCCTGTCCACGTGAGTCAAAGGAGGACACTCATGAGAACAGGACATCAAATAGCATCATGAATATCAAAAAATCACCATAGATATACATGTTGGTCCTCTATTGCTAGCAGTAGGGAAAACTTTGGTAAGCAAAGGGAGTTTCTAAAGCAGAGATCTACAGACTATATTCTATGAGCCAAATTCAGGGTGTCACCTATTTTTATAAATAAAGTATAATTCAAACACAGCCTGAGTTATTTGTTTGTGTATTGCTCATGGCTTTTCTCATGCTACACTGGCAGGACCCAGTAACTATGGAAGAGACTGAGTAACCACAAAACCTAAAATATTTACCATCTGACCCTTTACAGAAAAAGTTTGCCTGCAACTTATCTACAGTAAGTTTCCCCAGCCATATAAAATATGCATATCAGTAGCAGTGGGATAAAAGATGCTCACTGAAAAAAAAAAATAAGCTGTTCTTGCAAGTTCTGAATTTCCTAAGTTGAGCTAGAAGTGAGGAGCAGAAGCCAGGACATATTTTATAAGGTTTCTTTTGCTAAAAAAAAAAAAAATTCAGCTCACACCTACTCTTCCCCATCCCCCAATCAAGGATTATTAGTTTTACAACAGAAATAGGTTTGAATGACCCTAAAGCCCTGCTCCCTGCAGGATCAGCTTCAATTCCCCGAATTCTGTCCAACCCTGCAAGGCTGCCTAGACTCCCAGGCGCCGCCTTCTCTGCTCAGGGTCATGTGGGCTCTTCCTGGCCCCAGTTCTAACAAAGGGGAAGCACTGACCTGAGTCGTTTAGTTCAATTGCTGACAGGAATCCTATTATCTGAGTGCCACTTCCCTTTAAGTATTCTAGATGCGGGCACACGGCTCTGTACCACGATTAACAAAGGGGTTGTGTGGTCACATCCACTCACCAGTGGGGAGTTAGGTGGAGGAGACAGGTTTCCAACACACGAAATCTGCACTGACTTGGGACACATTTTTGTTGTTTTTTCCATGTGTTGTTGAATTTTTTTAGTTGTTATTTTGCTTTCTCTTTCTTCATGTCTCTCTGTCAGTCACTGTGTCCCCTGTGTGCCGGTTCTCTCTGACCTGAAGGGGACTCTAAGGCACAGAACTGCTCCGGAGCTAACCAGAGCACAGCTGGCCAGTCTGAATATTACACTCACCAGCTGCGAACCTTTTTTGGCCTAAAATAATAAGAGACTTTTTGAGTAAACTTATAAAATCAAAAGCATTTCACTAATGTGCTAGCTAATGTTGAATCATTGAATAGTGATCAGGTCACAGAAAATTACCAATCAAAAAAATATCATGGAAGAGAGTGAAAGAAAAAAATGAACACTTTGAAAAGTGTCTGAGGGCCCCAAATTGCATTGATTTAGAAAATCAACCTGGATGTGGAGTTGATGCAGGACAGTAAGATCTCACCTAACCTTTGCTTAAGGGCACAATGGGTAAATCAGGTCTCTTACCTCACTTACCAGCACCCTTCCATCCTGCAGGACATTGATTTCTACAGCACAGTGACACCCAATTGCATGTGTATTCTCTCCCTTTGGCCAGAAACTAATTTACAGAGTTTATAAAAAATATTCTGAGTCTGGCTGGGTGCAGTGGCTCACTCCTGTAACCCCAGCAGCTTGGGAGGCTGAGGCAGGAGAATTACAAGCTTAAAGCCAGACTCAGCAACTTAGTGAGGCCCTAAGCCACTTAGACCCTGATTCAAAATAAAACATCAAAAGGGCTGGGGATGTGGCTCAGTGGGTTCAATCCCTAATATTAAATAAATACCTGAGCACAGAAGAATGAATAAAAAAGACCTCTGGACTTTGTGAGTGCAGAGGCTCACACCCAAAACCAAATAGACAGTATCACTTATTCTGTAAAATCAAATTAGCCACCCTGAATGACTGAGAGTCATTGTGGACTGTGGATGAAGGCTGTATGCATTTATGCAAAAAAATTCCAATCTGTACTTCTCACTCCTCTATGAAAAAGATGACAATGACAATAGTAATAATGATGATAACTAACATTTTTTTGAGCTTTCTCTCTGTAATAGACACAATTACTTGTACTGCCTTACATACTACTTACAATCACACTTTAGGGTATGTACTATCTACTAGTCACTCTCAAATTTCAAGGTGGTGGTCCAGGCCACCAGAATGCTATGCACCCAGGTGCCTTTCTACGTGTCTTCTTTCCTTAGGTCTTCCTCCGCAGATATAATATTGAATTTTCTATTTAAAATGCCAGGTGTGATCCACAGAAGAGATTTTCCAATATTGCCTTAGCACCCTACAAAAATTGAATCTGTTTTTCTTCACTTTCCTATTCGTATTCCAACTGTACCCCAGGAATAAAATCCTCAGTGCATCCAGAGTGAATCCATTTCCTATTTCCAGCTATGTGATTAATGATAATAAAGAAGTATCAAGAGAAAGAATTCCATCAGCTCTGGAAGGGTTGAAGCATAACTATCTGAGGACTGAGAAATGTGTTCTCACTAGAGCTCTGATAAGAGAGTAAAGGGCTTGGTGTGTTTCAAATATAAAAATATTAGAAACTGTGAATATCAGAATTCTCAAGGCTCCAGACCCTTGGCAGTAAACTCTAATAGCAAACCACATTCACTTTGATTTAAGGCATTAATTAGGTTGAGCCCTGACTCTGTATCACTAATTATCTGGATGGCCTTACTTATTGGGTAAGACTTTAATCTTTTTATTCTCAGGTTTTCCCTCTACCAAATGGATATTGTAACAACTATCTAACAGGATTTTATGTGATAACATAGGCAACAGTCTTAACACAAGTTCCAGCACCTAGTAGGCACTAACTTAACCACAACATTAATTTACCATGGAGTCACTATATTTCAATATATTAGTCAGTTTTTCATTGCCATGACCAAAATATCTGACAAAAACAACTTAGAGGAGAAAAAGGTTATTTTGGCTCATGGTTCCAGAGGTTTAATCCACGGTTGGCCAAGTCCTTTGCTCTGGGGCCAGAGTGAAACAGAACCTCATGGTAGGAGGGTATGGTGAAGAACCAATGCTCAGTACATGACTGTTCAGGAAGCAGACAGAGAAGAGGAATCCTTCTAGGGCACACCCCCAGGGACACAGCTCCTCCAGCCATGCCCCACCTGCCTCCAATTACCACCCAGCCAGTCTATTCAAACTGGGGTAGACTGATTAAACTATAGCTCTCATAATCTAATCTCATAACACTTGCACATCATATCCAAACCATGACATTTACATTCGCAGTATGCCAAGACATTACTTATATGGTTTTTCTAAGATGTAGTGTATATATATGCATGAATTCCTAGCTTAGGAAAGATTATGTTGGTTTTTGTTGTTGCTGCTGCTGTTTTATTTCATTGTGTTTTGTGTTTTCAGAAGAATTCTAAAATGTCTAAGGTATTTTTCTGCTTTAGAATGTTCAGTCCATCATTGAAACTTTCTTTTATCTGAGTTTTTCATAAGACTGTGGACATTCATTTGAACCTCATTTCTCACTGTTGCATTGGAGAAAGAGATTGTGGACATGGATGATTAGGTTTGAATATCTTCCAATCTTATATACAATTATAAAATTTTACTTTTGTAATTAAAATCTCTAAATGGAGTAGCTCTCATGTGAAATAATTCAGCAGATCTTGAAGGAGCTCTTTATGTGTTTTAAGGCCATCTGGGTAATATAATTGGTAATATTAATAAATATCACACCCAGTTTCTGCCTGGAAGAACTTTGACTTTAGGTTGATACTTTTCCCCTCAATTAATAAACAGAGAGAAAGTTCAGGGGAAAAATCATTAAGTTAGGAGGGGAAAAAAATTCATCTTATCCCTAATCAGTGTGTTATCTCCCACAAGGACATACAATGCCCATAGATTGTCTCTTTAGAGCAGGAGATATAGTATGTTTGTCACTGAAGCTCTTATCCTTAAATGTACAACAGAATTACCTGAAGGGCTTGTTAAAAAAAATTCTGGGCTTTACCCCAAGTTTTCTGATTCAGTAGGCTGAAAGGAGACTTTGTATTTCCAGCAAGTTCCCAGATAATGCTGATACTGCTGGCCCAAGGACCACATTTTGAGAATATCAATATGCTCTAAAGAAATAAAATTTTCTCAGTTCCGCAGAGCCTGTCTTTTACAAGAAATAATATTCCCTTAACAATCAAGTGAGATTTTGTTTTTGATAAAAGCATTTTCTTCTCTTCCTAATTCTGAGAATTCCTCAAGACTTAGTCATTATACCTCTTTATTTTCCTTCTTTCTTGCAGAGCAGCTTACAATCTTCTATGTTTCTCTATGCAACTGAAGCTCAAGTCTCTATGCATAACACACTTATCTCCCTTGAGTTTGAGATCAAGAATCCCATATGTTCCTGTTCAACAAGAATTTGTGCAATATATGAATAAAAAATGGGTACTGGGATATGAAATACCATTAAGAACCAGAATGCTTCTACCTAAAGGGTTTTTTTAATCTAAATCCATTTTCCTAATCCAAATTAACTATAGAAAAATATATACTTTCTAATTATCTGTGATGTTTTATGGAAATAAAGATAAGAAAAAAGACATGGATAAGAGAGAATCTGAGCTGAAATTGCTGTGCTTGCGTAGAAGATTCAGAAATCCAGCAGGCCTGTGACATTGAAATCTGGCCACAGTGGGATATGGGTAAACTTCAATAAACTCTAATATGTCTGTATGCCTTTTTCTAACAGTTACATTGCTCAGCTTAGTTACCATTATCAGCTACAGTTTATATAAATCACCTGTATTAAAGGCGTGCTTTTTTTCAGTTTTACTACTTTCAAAATCCTTTCTAAAGTTGGAATAAAGATTAAGCTTCCAGTTTACTACATCAAACCACCTGGGATTTGGATTCAATAGGTCTGGGTTGGATCCCAAAAGTTTGCAATCAAACAAGTTTTCAGTTGCTTTTGATGCTGTTAACCTGAGAATACTGAGAACTGCAGCTCCTGTGCAGTAGCTGCACTTAAACACTATAATAACAATGCAAATTATAAGACTGAAGAAAGAGCCTAGCCATGTATGAATGGCACTAAAACTTTACAAAGAGAAGGATATGAATTAGATTCAACTTCTGGAATAATAAAGATCAAATTCAACTTCTGGATGACAGAAAAGGACCTTTGAAAATCCACACTTCCATAACAGCAGCAAGAACACTAGCAAAAATATTTTTAAAAACCTGTCAATCAATTTTTCAGAATAATTGAAACTATGTAAAAGTTTTCCAGATTCAAGGAGTATTTAAGAAAACGGATGAATTTCATAAGAAAAGTAAGCTTTGAGGTGGCCCTAGCTTTTTGGTGGTCTTAAAAGACAACATTCTTGCAACTATGATTGTCTAGGAGCTGTTGGACAGGGCAAGACTTGGAGCCTGCCAAATGCTTCATTCTCAAAGAATTGTCATTAATTGCCTTATGAAATTATGAATTCAATTCCTAACATGTGTGTTTATTTGACCTGAATTGAAGTTTGATCCATACATAAAGCACTACCAACAGGGAATTCCTAGGAAAAAAATAACTAACAATTGCTTACCACTGAAGCATCGACTATGGAGGATGAGAGGCTGACTAAATTTTTTTAGTAAAACTGAAAGATGACATGTCCATAAATAAATTTTTCAAAGCTTTGACCCTTTTCTGGGAATTAGAATATTGTGTATATATGCAGGATTGTTTACATGTCCCATGCCAGGTAAGATCTGAGAAAACCCTTCATTCTCAACTTTGGCAGACTTAGAGGTTGTAGGCAAGCAGGAAGTGAAGCCTAATTCAGGAGTTTCAACATTTTATGATGTGGCAATTTTACATTTTTTAAATTTATATTAAGGAGTTGAATTATTGTACAATCATAAATGCATATAAAGTAACAATATGATATGCATTTGTTCCTAAACTAGAATTATCTCCACATCGCCTACACCCTAGTCTCTTGATTCTTCTACATTTCAGCAATGCAAGCAATACAAATATTTAGATTGACAGTTTTTCAGAATTAAATGATTGCATAAGTATTATTTGGATTCTCAAGGGGGTAAAGAGTATGCTACATTGTTGATTGTCTCCCTAGATCCCTCCTTATCTTTCCTCCCTCTCCCCACCTTCCCCCTCCCCACTTATCTATGGTTCTCTTAGTTTATGTGTTGCTACGCCTTTGCTGGGGCTAATACATAAAGTTTAACAACCTTTCATCCAACCCTGGGTTTTGCTCCAGCCTCCACAAATAAGGGAAAACTTTTGACCCTTGAGTCTCTGTGTTTGGCTAAATTCGCACAGCGTGATTTCTTCCATTATAGCTATTCTTTAAAACAACAAATATAAACATATATGCACCTAACAAGAGAGTGGCAAAATGCATTTAGGAAAAGTTCACAGAACAGACAGAAACAAGACAAGGGAGTAGGAGCTGGAGATCACAAAACCTCATTTTTCACAATTGATAGACTAAGCAGAAGAAACGGAAAACTATGAAAATGGAAAACAAAGAAATGGACATTATTAGTTAACTAAGTCTAATAGATATCTATAGAACACTCTACTCAACAAGAGCAGATTACATATTCTTCTCAAGGCACTTGGAACACTCTTCAAGATATACCATAGATGGGCCATAAAGCAAGCCTCAATAACTTTACCATGATTTAAATCCTAAAATGTGTTCTCTTGATCACATTGAAATAGAATTATAAATCCATCACAGATGGAAATTTGGGAATTATAAATACATGGGAATTATGGAATATACTTCTAAATAATAACCAAGAAGAAATCATTAAGTAATACCTAAATACTTTCAGATGGATAAACATGGAAACGCAACAAGCAAAAGTTATATAACTAAAGCTGTGCTTAGAGGACAATTCACTTCACACTTTTAAGTGTCTATATTCTAATAGAAGGAAGATGCAAAATAAATAACCAAATATTCCACTTTAAGAAAAATTCGAAAGACAAGCAAATTCAAACAAAAGCATTCATAAAAAGGATATAATAAAAAAGGAAGCATAAATAAATGAAATGTTACCTATAGAGATGGGGAATATCTTCATAAAAAGAACAAAAATTGAATACCGGTTTTTACAGATTTTATGACATTGGAATTTAGAGTTTTTATTTAAAAATTACAATATTAAAGAGAAAGATAGTATTAATAGAAATATGAAACTGAAAGAAGATATTTACAATCTCTTAAACAAGCCAGGGTATTATCAGGAGCTAACTGTCCAATCCATTGTCACTTGTCACATACGGATATTTAAATTTGAATTTATATCAACGAATATAAATCGAATTTCAGTTCCTAAACTGTACTATAGGAACCACATTTTAAGCACTCCCTAGCATGTGAGGCTAGTGCCTACCATATTCAATGGCACACAAATAGAACATTTCCATTATTTCCACAAAAAGCTCTAAAAAACAGAACTGATGTAGAATACACCAAAACCCATGCAAGTCAACATGAAATAGCTGAAATTTCAAATTAAACTTGGGCAGAGAACACAGATAACAAAGAAGAAGATAACTAAATGGCTGTTAGGATTTGGACCTACACTCAAGGCCAGCAGGCATCAGAAATAAGAAAATTAAAATGATGAAATATCAATTCAGGCCAATAGACTGATAAAAACCTAAAATAGGGTAGCAGCACATTTGGGTAAAATTTGAGGAAATGAGAAAATTTATGCTTTGCTAATGAGGATGTCACTAGCACAAACTTTATGGAAAGAAATAATATGAGGCAATATTCAGTAAAATTAAAAATATCTGTATCTCAACATGTGTGTGCGCGTGCACACACACACACATATTTGTACATACCTGAGAAATTCTCATCTGAGCTATTGAGATACAAATACAACCCTGTATGCTATATGCTAAGTCTCATTTTGAGCTGGTTCAGCAAGTCTGATTATCACAGCGGAACACTATGATTAAAATGCTGTGCTAAAACTCTGCCTGTGTAACATGACAATCCTCTTAGATGTTATATGCACTAAACTCCGTAAATATGTAGAGCTTTACAGGGGTGATCTTCCTCTGGAACACTGGCCATGCTGCATATAAACTATCTGTGCTGAGGCCTATACTGTGAGGCAACAAGAGTCCAGGGGTCTGTGCTATTTCTACCCTTGTAAGGGTTTCCTAAATGAACTTTAAATTATACCTGCACTGTGTGGTTCTCTAAGCACTTGGATGTGCTAAGAGTTGTAGAAAAATATTTGTATTTCAGTGTAGTGGAAGCAATCTCAGTGTCTATCACTAGGGAACTAGATAAGGAAAATGAGGTAGATCCAGAGTATGTCATATTTGCCAGTTAGAAGCAAGAAACGATCTGTCTTTACTGTGCATCCAGAGATCTTAAAAATAGTAAAAAGTCAAAAAGCTCATAAGCAAAACAAATTCTGCAGTTCATAAGTACTTATGTATGTTAGATTTATATACATAATACAGCACATTTTATGTGAATATAAGTATATTAAGAGAAATCAACAATTTAGAGCAGCTATCTACAAACCATGCTAATAAGTAGGGTGGAAAAAACAGATTATTTTCTATAGAAGAAAAGAAAAATAAGTTAAATAAAAAGCATCCTGCCTCTAATGGCATGATAATATGAAGAGTATTAAAGGCACAACTACCTGTTTATGAGATATCCAAACACAGGGATAGAAGAAATAATTGTTTTTATAACAGTTTAACAACAATTAATAAAAGAATCAAGTGAGTGGCATTGGGGCTAATCAAAGAAGAGTCTAATGTTTCATTTTCTGAGTTTTAAAGTACCTGGGGAAAAAAGTAGCACCATTTACAATGATAGAGACATGAATAAGTACAGATAATTGGATTAAAAAGTTAATTCTGTTTTATACATAGGGTGCTAATACAAGACCCTGAGGGAACTGAAGCATACTTTTTTATTATAAAAGGAATTATACTTTGAAACATATGCAAATGGAGAATTTCATCAACTCTAGATGGTTTAATTAGTTGTTCTACCTGCAGAGTTAACTATAGAAAGAGAATGAGCTAAAGTAGGATGACTACGAGGTAAGAAACAAAGGTAGGCATGTAGATGAGAAGAAGCTGGGTGAGATACACAAGTGTTAAGCTACATCAAAACAGAAAAATGAAAACGGGCTTGGAAGATATTTATACATCATGCCTTCTCACCTGCATGTGAGAAAACCAACTGCTTTCTGAATAATATGATTCCTACAGAACAACATTTTCCAGGGGATGCTCTTTCCCTAAGTCTTGGGGATGATGGAACCTATACCTTGTGACACATTGTGCTTTGATGCATATACTGTCAAGATTGCCCCTTGCTTCTCACATTGGTGAATGACAGACTGTTGTACTTTGGCTAGGAATAGCCTCTTCCCAGATCTAAAGCACTAAGGCAGGGTTATAGGCATTATTGTAAGCCCAGTTTCAAATGTCTACATGCTTATCTACAAAGATTTAGGTGGGCTCTTCTTCTATCAAGTGCCTGACTTGCTAATGCTAAATTGGAGCCATAACCTCCAACCCACAGTGCTATTAAGATACTTATTCTTTTCTCCTCTTTCTTATTTTACTTATGCAACAATTGGGGGTGTTGTTTATTTATTTTGTTTTGTTTTTGGGTGCCATCAAAAACCTTGCAGCTGGACCCTGTGGAAAGCAGTGTGGAGAATTCTCAAAAGAATTAGGGATGGATCCACCATACGATCCACTTATCCTTTTTCTAGAGGAGTTAGCATCAGCACACTACAGCAACACAGCAAAATCTGTGTTCACAGCAGCTCAATTTATAATAGCTAAATTATAGAACCAACCCAGATGCCCCTCACTGGATGAATGGGTCCAAAAACTGTGGTATATATGTATACCATCGAGTTCTAGTCAGCAATTAGAAACAATGGAAATTGCAGCCTTTGAAGGTAAATGGATGGCAATGGAAGAAATAATGCTGAATGAAGTTGGCCAAACCCAGAGAGTCAAGGGTCAAATGTTTTCACACATTTGTGGAGGCTGGAGCTAAACCTAGGCCTGTATGAAAGGCAGTCAATCTCATGTATTAGACCCAATTAAGGCGTAGCAACACATATTCTAGGAGATATGTATGGGGGGGGGAGGAGGAAGGAGGGAGGTGAGGGAAAGGAAAGAGAGGGAGAATAGGGAGGGATCTAGGGGGTGATTCTGATTTAAGAACATAAGTGTATCATATTGTTATTTAATGTGCATTTTTGATTGTACAATAACCATATTTCACCATAAAAAAATCTAAAGAACCTTGTAGCTGTAGTGGTGGCTCAGCGGTTAAGACACTTGCCTAGCATGCGTGAGGACGCAGGTTCGAACCCCAGCACCACGTACACAACAGTGTTGGAGCAACAAAAGCCACATGAAAAACTCAATAAAATTGATTCTATCTCTCTTTTACTGTCTCTCTCTCTCTCTTTAAAAAAAAAAGTGTCTGTTTTTCTGAACTAACACAGAAAAGGGTAACAATGTGCACTGGCAACATCAAAAACAGCACTCAAGTATTTAAGAATTTACCGAGTTCTTCCATTATCATAAAGTCTGAGTACATAGACAGCATATGGAGGATAGGGGGATAATAAAAGTATATTCCACTTTTTTGGTGACCACAGATACATTGATTTTCTGGATCTCCAAAATCAAGGGCACGTTGGTATTTTCAATGACCAGACCAACTCTAGTGGCCTTGAACTTAGTGGAAATTCTTCCTGAATTCTTTCATTATTGCTATTTTCAGTTACTGGATGTAACTCTGAAGGGCTTTTGTTTTTAACATTTTTACACATTTCATGGATATACACTTCCAAAGAAAATTGAGAGGTGCTGTAGCAAAATCTGCCAAAGATGACTAGTATTTGGAAATGTGGTTCTTGATCTCAGTGGAGACGCCAATTTAGGCGTCACCAATGCAGAGAAAACTTTCAGTGTTGTAGTAGATAGAATTCTGAGAAACTGGGTGTCTTCTGTGGAATCCTTACTCCATCCACTCTTTGATATATCTTACCATTGCTGTTCATTCTATATCATCACCTCTCTCCGCTCCTCTCTCCAATCTCCTCCCTCTCTCTCTCTCTCTTTATATATATATATATATATATATATATACATATATATATTATATTATATGTTTCTATTTCTAGAAATAGACATTGCTCTTACCTCCATAATTTCAACTGAGTCACCACTTACTCCAATCTGCAAAGTCCGTTTTCATGGGTAAGACTTTCTCTTATCTCATTCCATCTCACATAGCCTATACATAGTGCCCAGTATCTTTGGTTCAACTCACTTATTTATCCCATCCCAATGTATAACCCTGTCTCCCAGGCTTCAAAGGCTAGTTATGATGGTAAAATCAGTAGGAACCTTAACACAGAGCCACATTGAAAATATTGTCTTATGCATGGAAATGATATTACCTATGGACTAAAATCACCAACTTCAAAAAGTAGTTTAACCACTACTAAAGATGCTTGGAGTTTTGCTGGGAAAAAAAATCTGTACGGTTATTTCATGTCAATCCTATTCTACAGCCAAGAATTATAAATGACATACAATGAGGAAGGTGGTTTACATAAGTGATAGGGTGAAGACACCTTGGAACACATTCTGGAGAGCAAGTTTTTGTTTAATCCTAGTAACTAAGAAAAAAATTGTATATCTTCTTTTTTTATTTTTCTCTCATGATGCACACCCTCATATGCATACCTACTATACACATATTCACAAACACACTAAACATACAGGCAAACACTATTTAACTTACCCTTCCTACAAGTAACTATCATGATTTTACCCTTCCTCTTGTGTCCTCCTGCCTAATAAGAAGAAAAAGAAGAGAAAAATGGACCTTCCTCAAGTTGTGGCAACATGAGAAGTATTCTAGATATAAGGTACATACAGGCTGTTAAATACTTTTTCCAGGCATATCCCAGACTAAGGGAAAACCTTTCATTGAGAGCAAACAGAAAACCATGGTCTTACCTCAACTAGCAGAAAAGGTTTGTGCTTGACTCAGTTTCACTGTCTTAAAGAAAAGCTCCCAAAACAACCAGAATATGCCAAATTATATATGTAAAGAGTTTTGTGTACAAAATACAGTATTCAGGATGTCATTTGCCCATGAACCTATTTTAATGCTCCATCTATTTTCTCTCTGTGCTAACTTCTAGTCTTGGGCTGTGGGCCTGGAGTTTTTGCTGGACATTCCAGGATATCACCAGAAGGACAGGATTCTCCAACCCAGGACCAATCAGTTCCATCTTCTAGTCAGTTGGCTACCCCTGTTTCCTAACCTGTCATCTCTGTCTCATTCTGAGAATATCACTCATATTCTCTTACATAAAGGCTCCCCTGGGTATGGCTGGAGACTCTGAAATATTCATGTCTTCTTCCCTACCCCAAGTTTAGTCCTAGTGGGGACATGGACATGAAAGTGATTTTTTTTCTTTCTTTCTCTCTTTTTTTGGGGGGGGGGGTGCCAGGAATACCTCAACCACTGTTTTTTCATTTTCTTGTTTATTTTTTATTTTGTTTTGTTTTGAGACCGGGCTCTGCTAAGTTACCGAGGCTGGCTTTGAACTTGCCATCCTCCTTCCTCAGCCTCCCAAGGACCTGGGATTACAGGAAAGTACTGCTGTGCCCAACTGAGAAAGCAATTTTCATAGAGACTATTTTAAGTTGTAGTGGAAAAGCTAAAATGTGATGGGATGAAAGAGCATGAATATGAGCCAACTATTTTTAAAGAATGGCATGGAAAGGAAGAGAATTAGGGTCTCACCTCTTGGGTCAAATGACTATTCGTGTGATGCAGCAGCCTCCATTTTTGGCTAGTTACTTTGGCTAACCAGTCTTTGAGTATATTTCATTTCATCCTTACAACAACAGTTTGGAATATGCTTTATTGATTGCATTTTATAAATGAGGAAACCAAAACTAAACACTTCTCACTTGTCTTAGCCTTTCAGCTAATAACTACCAGAGCCAGGTTGTGTGTGTGCATGTTTTCCCCCTAATATCTTCATGCCCAGCTTCTGGTAACCACCAATGTATTCTCTGTTTGTTTATTCTATGAGTTTGACTTCTTTATCCTCCACTAATGAGTGAAATCATATAGTATTTGTCTTTCTGTTCCTGGCTTATTTCACATAACAAAGAGTCTTTCAGGAGACTCATGTATGTTGTCACAAACGACAGGATTTTCATCATGTTTTCCTTTTATTGATTATTTTTAATATACATAACATTAGGATTCCTTTGGACATAATTGTAAAGGCATGGAATATAATTTACTCTTATTCTGACCCCAATATTTCTCCTTTCTCTTCCCTTCTCGCACCCCCTGTTCCCTGATCGTTCTGCTATTTACTTATAGTTACTTGTTGTTTTCTTTCAAATTCCTGTCATGTGGATATAATTGATAGTGAGATTCATTGTGACATATTCATATACGAACACAGGAAATTTAGGTGAGAT
>PVKS010042491.1:0-15408 GCA_004027875.1 Aplodontia rufa | reverse complement strand
ACCAAGTGTTCCAGCGGAAAAAACTTCGTGTAAAAAGCTCCTTGCAGGCAAGAGAGAGCAGGGCAAGTTTGGAAGAGCCGCAAGCCACCGTTCAAGTAGCGGGACCATAGGGGCAGAATGCTGGGCCGAGAGGCTGCTGACCGCCCAGAAAGGCTAGGGTTTCACCCAGTTGCTGCCTGACCTGGGCCTGATGCTGGCCCTGTCCTCTCTTGATTTCCTAAGGTGCAAGCAAGCCAGAAACAGACAGATTAAAAAATACGGTGCACAAAGAAAGCCACAGGGGTCCTTGCTGACTGTAGTGTCCCTAGTGCTCTCCAGACATGGGTCTTGCTGGGCACTCAGCTGTGCGCCTGAGAGACGCCAGTCTCGCCATCCCCAGTGTCCTGGCTCAGTCATTTCCCTCAGCCTCAAGTCCTGTGCTCACTCAGGAAGAACAGCCTCCTTCCAGCAGAGCACAGACTCACGCACAAGCAAACTGAGCTGTGGATAAGCTCACAGGCTCTGTGATCAGACCGTAACAGCTCTTGCCATAATGCTGCTGTGTAACAACTAACCACGAAATTTCAGTGGCTCAGAACCACAAGTTCTCCTTTGCTAATGTGGACTGGATGGAAGGACTCTGCTGACATGTAGCTCGGCCTGCTCACGGATTCATGGTCAGCTGGGGGTGAGCCGATGGAGGCTGTAGAGGTGGGCTGCTGTGTTATCTGAAGATCTGTAGTCTGCTGCACCTATCCTGTCTTCCTGCATCCAGTGAGCTGGCCACAGGGCATGTTTTCATAGCGATGGCAGTGAGCCTGCTGGCGGATATTCTCACAAGCAAAGAAGATGGGAGCATGAAACTCCAGACCTGCACTTTAAACCAACACGCCGCCTCATGGTGTTGCCAGAAGAACTTATAGAATTGAACCCAAAGTCAAGGAGGGATGAGTACAATTTACATCTCTACTCAGAGATACTGTAGGGTTACATGCAAAGCGTAAAAAATCAGGGCCAATAATGCAATCTGTTCTTCTTTGGAATTCTGCTTGGGCCACTTGTCAGCTGTGTGCCCTAAGCAAGTTACTTAACATCTCTGAGCCTCCATGTTCTTGTCTATGAAAGAAAGATAACAATGGCAGCTCCTCTTCAGCAGTTGTGAAAACCCAATTAATGCAGGAAAGTAGGGAACTAGTGACTCTGTAAGCTTAGTTATCTTAGTACCAGGAAGCCCTACAGCAGTGAAGAGCATTCCTGGGGTGGAACCATCTCTGGGGCAGCAGACAGCTGCAGAGAAGGAATCAGATCCTTGATGAAATCATCGAGGTTCCCGACTGAGCGGCAGAAGCCCCTGGAGAGGGCTGTAGCTTCAGCTCCCAGTGTGGGCTGCCTTTCCTCCACTTCCAGCCAAAAGACGCAGACACTGACTCCTAATGCTTTCAGTCTCTTCTTAAGCCTCAATTTCTTGAACGAACTGATCTTAAAAAGAAATATTCAACACCCATTTTGCTTTCACAAGAATTTTTTTTTTTATTTCCGTTAAATTCAAGCTACACACGGTCCGCAGGTGTCATGCAGAGTAGGAACCGATTTCTGTACCTGGCCCCTGTTTTGAGCCATCTGTCTGTCTTCTCTCGACCCGCCCATCCTTCCGTGGGTGCTACGGTGCCCGCGAGAGCGCTCACTAATGCCGAGGATGGGGGTTTTGAATGCATTTTGGTTACTTTCACTTTTTTACATTTTGAATTTTCTTGTATTTTTTAAATGAGCATATCATTTTTTTTATTTTATCAAAAGTTAAAATTATTACACTTTTCAAAAATAAAACCTAAAATGTAGATCAAACAAAAGCAATAGCAGTCGCTGCAGAGCGCCTGCTGCATCCTGGGTGAGTCTCTCCAGAAGCTCCTCAGAGGACACAGCTCGAATCCGGACCCCTTGCTCCCCTTCCTCCCGCTCTGTGGATCAAGATCCTCTCTTGCAAAGTCTTCAGCCTCCTCGACCGTGCACAGCGAGTCAGAGCTGTAATTGCTGAATCAGAGAGGCCAAGTGGTTTCGCTGAAGACTCTCAGCCCAAACGCAGGTCGGCAGGCCCCGGCCTGGAACCTCTGGGGTTGGGACGGTTGGGGAGTTTTGCCTGGGAAGCTGGGAACTCCAACCCTCAGGCAGGCCTCGGTGCAACCACGCTTCATCTTCTGCGAGGGTCCCATTGGCGTTTCTCCTGCTGAAATGAGACTCCAGTGCTAATGCTCAGAGCCTTTTATGAATAGCAATCAGCTTTGGTGACATTTTTTTAAGTTGCTAATATTAATTTTACAGAAATAAAATCTAATTGAATTCCTCCTGGCTTTCCCCCATTAACTTAATGTTATGGACTTTTAACGGATGCTTTAATTAGACATTCCTATTAATGGGAATATGGCTCAATTTTCAAATGAGGGCCTCAGCTGCCAATATTCCCATTTGGACTTTTAATTAAGGTGAGAAAATATTAACCACTTCCACTAGGTTATTGCCTGGGATCTTTGGTAGATGAGGAGGTCACAATAGACCAGGCAGGCAAGGGGCTGGGGTAGGAATTAGGATGGAGGTGGGGCTGAAATCCTGGGGAAGACAGGCCGGTCCCCAGGGGATCGGGCTCAGGATCTGCTATTTCTCCACATGGATGTGGATATGGTTCCGAGCACTTATCTGCCTTTCTCCCTGTCTCTTCCGGGCTTGTGGAATACTCAGTTGGCAAGTGTATCAGTTTGCTTTGCTGTGTAACAATACGGCCGACACTAAGTGACCTTCCAAGCTGCCTTCTGTTATTTCCCAGGGCTGCAGAACGACCCTCTGGGCTGGACTGAGCTGGGCCTTTCTCCTGATCTGAGCCAGATTGGGCTCACCGTGGCTGGGCTTGTTCATGCATCTGTGGTCACCCCATGGGTCTGCGGGGGCTGGCTGGATGACGATGGTCTCCCTGGGAGACCTGAGATGACTCAGCTCCTGCATCCAGCCCAGCCTGCTTCAGGAGCAGCCAGAGGACGGGCCCCAGTGCTCGCCTCAAGCCTTTTCCTGTTTTACACTGTCCGTTGGCCCAAGCAAGTCACAGGGAGGGTGCTGTCCAAGGCTGAAGATACTTGTGGCCTGAGCACATAGGGCCATTCTGTTATTAACCCACCACAGGAGGCCGGGATGGCTGACCCAGCAACAAAACACGAAATGAGATGCCCCTGCTACCAGTGCCTGCGGGGCACGGCACACGACGGGATGAAGTAGGTCTGGCTGGGCACGGAGACACTGTGACCCACACTTTGACCAAAAGGACTTTCCACACCCCGCCCCGTCTAGTCACTGCCTGTGGGAATCCCAGTCAAGATGGCCAGGGAATTGGCTTCTCTGTCAAAGCCGGCATTCTGTATTTTTAGTATAGGGTCTCTCCATGTTCAGAGGTTGGAAATAAAATTAAAAATGTAAACCTTATACAGTCAGTAGGGACAAATCCAAATGACTGATAAATGTGCGTACAGGTGATTGGCCACATTAGAGTGGTGTAATCAAACCAACAATGAGCCACAACAGGAGTGAAAATCAGGGGAAGATATTTTCTAGAAGAGTAGAGAATATGCAAAGATTGTACCCAGAAATTCCACTCCATGTCACATGCAGTGAGTCCTTATGCACCAGGAAACATGGTCAAAAATGAGAAGGGTAACATTGTACCAGACAGCTCAGCCTTGGAAATGACATCAACCATGAACAATAAACACATTGTTAAATAACAGTACATTGAAGTACTATACAACAATGAAAACGGTCAAAGCACTGAAATGTGTAACATGATGCTGAGTAGATGAAATCAGACACCGATTAGTGAACGCCGTATGATCCCATATATATGAAGTTCAGAAAGGAATAACATTGTGTACTTAGTACACGCACATGAATGATAAAACACCTTGAAGAAGAGAGGGAAACATTCCACAGGAGGGAGGCAATTGGGGGCACTTGATGGGTTCTGGGTTGCTGGCAGCTTTCTCTTTATTGACTGAATGGTAGTTACATGAATCAGAATTTGAGTGGGATTCAGTCGAGCAATTATTTTGCTCCAAGTCATGCTGTCTGGGACCACTTGGTGATATTTAGCTGGTGATGGGCTCTTACTACTGTGGATGATCCAAGATGGCTTGCTCACATTCCTGGTGCCCTGCCAAGAACAGCTGGGAGACCGGGCTCATCTGGGGCTGTCCTACTCCACGTGGTCTCTCTAGTTGGCTCAGAGACGGAAAGGGGACGCTGCTGGTCTCCCAAGTTCTGGACCTGGAAACTCGACAGGTACAGTTCTGCCACATCCTGCTCATCTGAGCACCATACAGCACCTAGGTCCGAAAGGAGGGAACACAGAACCCTCCTTCCACGGGAGGCTGTCAATCGCTTAATGTTGTTATTACTACTATTTGTTTATGAACCCATGGTCAGAAATTTGAGGAGGCAGCACTGGATCCAAAATTCTCCTGCTGCCCTTCTTGAAGGAGCAGGTCCTGAAATCCAGTATCTTCCTTAGTCTGAGGTGGGATCCTGGCTCCTGCCCACCGCTCAGGCTGGTCACTTGGCAGGTGATGAGCAGGTGTCTGGCAGACTTTATGCCTTGCCTCTCCCACCCTCCACCCACACAAAGCAGCAGAGCCACCCCTGCCTGCCCTGTCCCTCCCACGGGGTCCCCTCCCTCCCACGGGGTCCCCTCCCTCCCATGGGGTCCCCTCCCTCCCAGGGTCTGACAAACGCTGCTTGCTGAGGCTTCACAGCTGAGAGATTATCAGTGACCCAGTTGCACATCCGCTCCTGCCTAGGATGGACCTTTTAAGTGTTCTAGGAGTAGCAGATTAAAAGTGACAGGTCTGTACTGTGGAGCTCAGTCATCAAGGTTTGGATTTTCGTTATGCCTGCTACTGACTGCATGGGCCTTCATCAAGCTGTTTAACTAATCAATGCCTCATTCTCTTTATCTGCAAAATGGGAATGAGAGTGATACCCTCCCGGTAGGGTTGCCATGTGGATCGAAGAGTTCACATGAAGCCCCAAGAACCACACCTGTCACTCAGAGACAGGGCTCTGTGTGTCTCAGCCGTTATCTCTGTCATCAACAAACTGGTGAAAATTATACAGGAGTGCAAGTGGCGAGAGGCCGGCCTTCTCCCACTCTCCCAAGAAGCAACCTCTGCTTGCAGTTTCGTGGATGTGCTGTCAAAAACATTCATCCAAACCCGTCTGCGTGTAATCCCAGAGGCTCAGGAGGCTGAGGCAGGAGGATCACAAGGACAAGTCAGCCTTAGCAACTTAGGCTCTAAGAAACCTAGAGAGACCAGACCCTGTCTCAAAATGAACAATAAAAATGGACTAGGGATGTTGCTCAGTAATTAAGTGTCCCTGGGTACAATCCCTGGTACCAAAAAAAACCATTGTATATAATTGTAAATATGCACATATATGTGTATGCATGTGTGTATTAGAATATTGAAGACTTGGAATACTACATGCATACATGGTAGAATAGAATTCGGAACTCTTGGACTACTTTGCTTTCTTTCCCTAACTCAGGGTCACAGAGATTTTTGCCAGCACATCTGGATTCGAACAAGGCAGCTCTAACAAGGAAGTTCTGGGTACTCAGACCCTCAGGGAGGAGGTCCGTGGAGAAAAGAGACCCTTCAGGAAGTGCTGCTCAGATGCTAGGATGTAGGTGGTTCCTGACTGCTTCCAGCTCACAGACTCCACCTCAGGTCACTGTGTAGCCTGGGAAACCGCCTTCCGCCTGGCCTCAGCTTTTCTGTCTGTTAATGGGTATGAGACACAGCTTTCTCCAAGTGCTCCTGAAGCAGGTCATCGTTGGGGACCTTGGAGAGGCATGGATGCTGGCCACCCACTCTGTGCCAGTTGCAGTTTAACTCTCCAGCAGCGCCCGAGGCCAGGGACCTCCAGGTTCCAGTCTGTTCTTGCAGCTCTAGGAGTGGCCCAGGCACCCTTCACTCAGCCTGTAGGAATGGGCTGGGAATGCGTGTCACTGAGGCGTGGAGAGTCGGGTAACAAGGCCAAAGCAGGACCGAGGCGAGTGTCCTGGGACCGCCTGAACCGAACCCGGGCCGTTTGGAGACGCCAGGCGGGCGGCCTCGGTTTGTGTTGGACGCCTCACAGCCCACCCGTGGTAACCGAACCGGCTTTTGTTTGTTTGTCTAAATAGGAAGACAGAGGCTCAGGGCTGCCCAGGATGGCTCCACAAACAGCCCCGTGGCCAGAGTAGGCGGCGGGGGCCTGGCCGGGCAGCCACAGGCCACAGGGACTGAGGAGGGGGCGCCTGGAGGCCAGGCTAAGGGCCCCCAGGGAGTTGGCAGCAGAATGGTAAAGCGGGGCCTCTCGTGGCCAGGCCGCCTCGCAGAGCAGCGGGCAGGAGCGGAGGGCTGTGCATGGCTTCGAGGAGGCCTCCCTCCCTCTGCCCTGGCTCTGCCTGCAGCCCCCTGCGGTGCCCTGGGCATGAGGGTCAGGGGCCCTCTCCGCCTGGCCCACCCTCAGCAGCTCGGTGCCAAGTGGTCCACTGATTGCTGTCCTGCTGTGCAGGGGCTGCAGCTGTGAAGCAGGCCGCCCTGGTCAGCAGAGGGAGCAGAGGGGAGCTGTGGATGCTGCCAGCTACCCAGGGGCCTCCTTGACCCTGGGGTCCTCAGGGCCTTGCTTCCTGTCTGTGCAGGCCATCCCTGGAGGGATAGGAGCGGGGACGGTACCAACGGATCAGAATGAGAAGAATCTTTGTTCTTTTGTGAAAAAGGAGATACAGACATAGATAGATGCAGATGTAGATATGGAGGTACAGAGATGGATTCGGACATGGATATAGATACGGACGTAATGGAGACATGAATGGGTGTAGGTACAGGTTTGAAGCATTTGAAAGAACCTCTCTTCAAAGTCAAAATGCTCTCACCCTGTCAGTTTGGTGTTCAACACAGCAACTGTAGTTATAAAGATATAAATGTAGGGGCTGGAGTGGTGGCTCGGCGGTTACAGTGCTTGCCTGGCATGTGCGAGGACACAGGTTCAAATCCCAGCACCACGTACACAATGAAGTGTTGGAGCAATGAAAGCCACATGAAAAACTAAGTAAAATCGATTCCCTCTCTCTTTGTCTCTCTCTCTCTCTCATTGTCCCTCTCTCTCTCTCTTTAGATAAAAAGAGATATAAATGTGATGACAGCATAGAGATGTACCCATGTGTAGACGTATAAATAGGAATTTCCATGTCTGAATGATCCACTAGTTAGTGGGTAATTAGTTTCTCTGACCTTTGAACCTGCTTATCCTACCCTCCATGCTGGAGGACCTTGGCATGGTCTGAGCGGCTTCTGAGGCTGATTCTCTCCGCAGTGGTCAGTCCTCCAGGGATGGCTGGTTCCGACTGAACCTTGCTGACCTGCTGCAGGGCTCCTGAGTGAAAAGAGCTTTGTCACCAGGAGCTGACTCCCTGCCTCACAGGTGCCTGTTTCCTTACCTATGACCTCCTCGGTGGGGCCGTCATGAAGATGGAATAAAATCCACCAGGACCTGACATGCCGACGCACAAAGCGGCCGTAACAGGCTGTTGCTCTTCCTTTCTTCTCTTACCCTTTTCCCGTTGGGCTCTTTCCTTGCTTGGCTGCAGAAGGGGAAGAATTATTTTTGGCCCCTGTACCTGCAGAAGATGCACAGACTTTTTATTTTATGGTTTTTTTTAAATAATTACAGAAGTAAATCCAGCTTGTTTTTTAAAATGCAGTGATGTAAAATAAAAGAAAGTCAAAGTTCCTAAATTCTATAACCTGAGACAACCAGTGTTATTGTTTTATATTATGGAGAATTTTTTTCATTTGTGCTTTGCAAGTAAAGAAAATCTGACTCAACTGAATTTGGGACCAAGGACAATTTATGAGGTCATGTGACCAACAAGTTCAGAAGAAGTTTGTCAGGCATCAGACACAGAGGACCCAGGCATTAATTGTGTCACCGGGCATCTGTCGGTCCACCTTTTCATCTGCCCTCCTCCCTGTGGCTTCATTCTTTGGCAGGAACAATGGTCTTCAAAAATCTGTCTCCATTATTTCTGAACAAGTCTCGGAATCCCATTTGATTGGCTCAGACTGGGTCATGTGCACATTCCTGAACCAATCACATGGTTAATTCTGATTGGCCAGGCCTGTGTCACATGTTCATGCTGGGCCCTGGGAACAAAATCGACTCCACCTGAACACCTGCACCTGAAAGTAAAGAAGGGCCAATTCCCCAAAGGATAATTGGGGTGCTCTAACAGAAGTTGCATGGATGCTGGGCAGGTAGAACAGCTCATATGTTCTGCATATTTGAAATATCATCATTTACAAATCCACTTTCCCCAAAATAATGTGGTCCAGGGCTGGAGCAGTGGCTTGGCATGTGTAACGACACGGGTTCAAACCCCTGCACCGCATACACAACGTGTGGGAGCAACAAAAGCCACTTAATGAAAAATTAAGTAAAATTGATTCTTTCTCACTTTTCCTCTCTCTATTAATAATTATTATAATAAGGTCCAAAGTGTTGGGGAGCTTGGAGAGGAATAGATGCCAACCACCACCCAAACCCCAGTAGCACAGCGCTTCCTGTCATTCCCCCACAGACACCTTCTACCTATGTCCTTCCCACACCCCACGCCAGTCCATCATGTGGGCCACCTCTGAAAATCCAATTTCCTAGCACTTAATCCACCTAACCAGACCAAGATCACGGTTTAGCCAACCCAACCCCACCAGTCCTAGGAGCACCTACATTAGCCTGTAGTGGGGCCAAATCACCCAACGCAGGGCTTATTTTATGATGACATGTTGGCTGTCTTGTGTGCACGCTCAGATGGGTGTTTTGTGGACTTGCTGGGAGGTGGAAACACAGGACACAGTATCCGGGAACTGCTGGCAACACCGCGCCCTGGAGTTCCTGTTTTTTCCGCTCCTGGGTGCATGATTGACTGCAAGCTGTGGGGAGCTGCTGCTGCCCAGAATCACACCAGGACATCATTCTGCGTACTGTCACTGGGAAAGATCAAAATTCAAAATCTGAGCTGGGCGTCCCAGTGCATGCCTGTAATCCCAGCAGCTCAGGAGCCTGGGGCAGGAGGATCGCAGGTTCAAAGCCAGCCTCAGCAACTTAGCAAGACCTTAAGCAACTTCGTGAGACTCTGTTTCAAAATTTTTAAAAATTTTTTAAAAATTAAAGAGCTGGGGATGTGGCTCAGTGGTTAAGTGTTCCTGGGTTCGATTCCTGGTACCAAAATCATTTTTTTCCAAAATTTGAAATTTAGTGTCTACTGAATGCATGTCACTTTCACGCCATCGTAAAGTTGAAAAATCATCATTTGAACCAGCGTAAGCTGGGGGCTTTCGGTATTGACCAGCTGTAGCTAGGTGAGAGCAAGTTAAATGGGTGTGTGTCACTTTCTGGAAAGGCCCAGAGAACCTCAGTGCGATTCTCCATGGAGAGGACTCAGGCCCCACAGAAGGTCCAGCGCCAGGGGTTGGAAGGCACAAACAGAGTGCACACTCGCAGTGGAGCTCATAATCATCCTGTCCCCACTCCATGCCAGCGCTCCAGACCACGTGGGAGAGAAATGGAGTTCTTCTGTTCCAGGCCACGGAGACGCTGAGGTTTAGTTGTCATAGCACCTGGCACTGCGTACCCTAACTCATACAGTAACCCTCCCAGGAAAAGCCCTGTGGCTTCAAACTGGCTAAGAAGACACCCAGGAAAGCCGAGAAGTGACCCCGGCTGCTGCTTCCCAAGCATGGCTCCTGTAAGACTGAACAGGCTTGATTGGCAAAGAGCCTCAGCCTGAGGCAGGCCACACCGGGACTGCTCCTTTATTGCTCCTTCAAGTAGAACCTCCAATTACATTAACAGTGAAGCTTCATCAGGGACCCAGAGATTTTGAAGTGACTTTTGGATGTTCTGGAATCTTCCCTTCAGAGTTCACTGGGCTGGGCCCCTTTTCCCAGAGCACTTTGGGAAGATCCTTCCCTGAGTAGAGGAGCAGATGTTGATTTGCATATATGCATGTTCCTGGCCTCTGATGAGATTAGGAGGTGCATTTTTAATCAAAACCTCCAGCGAGGCTGGGCCCTAGGAGGCAGACTGAGGTGGGAAGAGGAAATGTCACAGCAAAGAGGGTGTGGGCTTGGGAGGAAGGGAGGAAGAAACTCTCATAATGGAGCCTTGCTTATAAAATCAGAGGGGCTGGCGCACCTCTGTGGCTAGGAAACAGGGTAAAAGATGGAGCGAGGCTCGGAAGTGAGGACATGAGTACACCTGTCCCAAACCCTTGTGCTTGCCACCTGCAAAATCTTAGGCAAGGCCTATCCCTCTCCAACACTGAGCTTCCCTGCAAAATGGAGGGTTGGGGTGATACCCCTGGACCTCTTAGATTTTCAAGGTTTTGGGCCATGAAAAAGCCATATCAGGATGCAAAATGCTCTGTAAATACCCTTCTCTAATCATGAAGGTGAAGGTGTTTGTGAGCAGGACAATCTATCTTCCCTAAGCTCTGGGCCCTACAGATCCAAGTCCAAGGGGTCATGGGTCAGTCCTAAAGGGAACCACCTTTTTCCCACCACGATGCATAGTTTGGAGACAGGTAGAGGGTGGAAACTCTCCAGCAAGCCTCCTGGAGAATGTTGGAAGATGATGTTAAGAAATTATTCCAGGGTAGATTCTTAAGTGCCTTAATTCAAAGAGCAGAATAGCCTGATTCATCTTAAAAGATAAATTATTTCTTCCTGGATTCTTCAAACACATCACTTTGCTACCTCAGGGCCTTTGCACTGGCTAGTTCCTCTGTCTGGAATGTTCCACTTTCCTTCATGTCTCTGTTGAAATCGTACCTCCTTGGAACAGCTCTTTTACCTGTACCCCAGCCCATCTCAATGCAGCCCCATTGATATTTTGTACCAGATAATTCCTTGTGGGGGCTGCTCTGGATTTTGAAAGAGGTTCAGCAGCCTCCTGAGCCTCCACACACTAGATGCCAGTAACACTTTCTACCTACAAAAGGGTACAGGGCCTGGCGTTGCCATAGTAAATAATAAGTCACATGCACATGTGTGTGCCTGCACGTGCGAACACACACACCCCGCCACACACACAAGGGTTATGTCAATCAAACCTATATGTTATGTCAATCAAATGACTCTAGACATTATCAAATGCACCCTAGGGGGCAGGGATGCAAAATCTTCCCAGTTGGGAACCCTGGCTCAACTGATTCTATTTTCTGTGACTTAGAACCACTTGAAATAGATTTTACATTTGTTTCTCAGCTGTCTCCCCCACAGGAACATGAGGTGCACTCAGGCAGGAACCTGGTCAGTCTTCTGCCCACAGGCCCCAATTAGCACCTGCATGTCCAGGAACCCAAGCATCCCGCAATGCTCGTTGAATAAATAAGTGAGTGAGAAAATGAAGCCACAGCTTCAGTGAACCAGTGTCACATGACGCCGTCACCGTCTGTGCACGAGTGCGTGTGAGAGATGCGAGGAGTGTGTGCCAGTGGTAGCTGGTACAGAAGGCCCATTAGGGAGACGCTGGAGAGCAGCGTTCTTCCCAGGGGTGTTTCGAGCAGGACTGCACTCACAGGAGCTGCCGTGTGTCCCCTGCACCCCCCACCTGCCTCACCCGCATCACCTTTGTCCTGCCCCTGTGAAGGAGGCCCAGGCCACGAGGACCTCCGCAACATTCTTTGAACACTCAGAGCCCACCCTGCCACTGCTCCCTTGCACTTGCTGATGCCTCTTCCACCAGTTGCTGGCAAGGCCTGCACTGGTACAAGGGCCATCAGCAAGAGGCCTGCACTTTCCCCAGCTCCTCCCAGTGGCTGCTCTAAAATCTCCTCTTCAGGGAGCCCTTCGCTGGCCACCCTCCCTATGCAATGCTGTGTCCTCCATCTCCCCATGGGAGCGCCAGCTCCCTGAGTGCAGGGCCTTGTGACGTGTTTGTTCTCTGCTGTATCCTCAGCTCCTGGTGTGTTGCCTAATGCATTTTCAGTGGTGATGGTGATGTTGTGTGTGTGTGTGTGTGTGTGCATGCACATGACTTATTAACGCAGCAATGCCAGACCCTAAAACAACCCACAGCACACAGTGGGGGCAAAGGGGTCAAGGCTGGTTTCTCCAGGGTCAATGCAAAATCAGAGTTGGGTGAAAGTGACGTATTAGGAAGGGGATAGGGAAGTGGGAGAGGGAAGGAAAAGCAACCAGGGCAGGGTGCTTACCACACAAAGTCCTATGGAAGGCACCTGGGGCTGCTGCACGCAGCATGGCTCACACATCAGAGCTGTTCCCCCAGAAATTTGATAGGTGGTGTTTTGCAGGGGGGGTTTGTTTGTTGGTTTTTGTACCAGGGATTGGACCCAGGGCACGTAACCACTGAGCCACGTCCCCAGACGTTTTTATTTTGAGACAGGGTCTTGCTAATTTGCTTAGAGCATCGTTAAGTTGCTGAGGCTGCCTTTGAACTCACAATCCTCCTGCCTCGGCCTCCTGAGCCACTGGGATTACAGGAGCCAGCCACCACGCTCAGCTGGGAGGTGGTGCTTTTACCCACCCCCATCAGCCTTCTGGGAAGGATGCAGGATCCCAGACGCTTCTGTCTATCCGCAAGCTCAGGCAAGCATGTTCTAGCAACCAAGGGCAGCCTGGTGGCCACAAGATGCAGGTGCTGCTGTGGGGACAGGTAAACACACAGAGCTGGTCTCTACTATACAGTGAGTTGGGGAAGGGATGCAGGAGCCCAGCCTGGAGCTCTGATGTGCAGAGTAGGTGCACTGTGTATTTGTTCAATAAATCCTCCAGCCCCGCTCAACCGCAGCTGGAACATTCCATGCCTCCCCAATATCCCCACCTCTATAACTCACTACAGGGAGGACACCAGGGTGTGCAAGGTTTCCACAAGTCTGCATACCACTCACCCACATCCCTCCTCCTGAGGCCCAGGTAGGGCTGCCCAGCTCCTGCCCTTGTGCTCGGGGCTCAAGGGGAAGCCCAAGGAGATGATGCCACTGGGGCAGGCTGCATGGCCACCTCTTCCTCTGTTGCACCCCAAGCCAGCTGCCCTCTCACACCTCACTTTGCCGAGGCTAGACCCTCTCCCACGAGACCCTGCTTTCCCGTCTTGGCCTCACAATCCCTCCTTCCTCCATGCACCAGATACAGCTTCTCCGGTGAGTCGACCTCCGCCCCAACCTTTTCCTAAGCTCTTCTAACAAACACCTAGAAGAGAACCCCTCACCCCAGCCAGTCTGTCATACTGGACTGCTTTTGGGGTTCCCCTCCTTCAGACAGCTGAGACCCCCAGTGCCTGCAGGATACCGGGTTTCTCCTACAGGTGGGCAGATGCTTGATAAATGACCCCTTCCCAAACTGATCCCCAGGGGAAAGAGGCAGGAGAGAGGCTGGTTAAGCATGAATCCTTCCCCATGACTTCTTCGGCCACCCCTGAGGACTGGGACTGGCATTCTGAAGTTGCTGTGCCCTTGAGTTTGGCCAGAGACCCTCCCTCTCAGGTTCCCCTTCCTGCTACTGGCCTGCCCTCCCTCAGTCTCTCAGCCTCGGTGGGTGACTTCTTTGCATATCATTACCTGCCCCCCGGAAACTTCTGGAGCCAGGTCAGTCTCCGGTGCTCCAAGGGTTAACCACCTCCACCTTGGTTAAACCGCTTGCCTTCAAATGGATTTCTTGGGCCAGCGGATTGCAGAGCCCAGGCCGAGCAGAGGTTTATTTTTCTGCTGACTACTGTCTCCCAGGTGATCAGCTTTCCCAGGACAAATCTCCAGCCCCGTTTTCCTGGTCTCTCTCTCCATATAAAAACAACTTTATCTCTAAAGAGCAAATATACCCAGCGCTCATAACAGATGCCAAGAACTGTTTCTGTTTTGATTTTTGAAAATAAAAATTCAACTGTGTTCAATAAAATTCGGAAGCCGCTTCCCTCTGTGGAAATTAAAGGAATCCAAGACGCCGGAGAAGCCACCGACCTTCCTAATTAAAGCCGCAGCAGCGGCGGGAATCCGCTTCCTACAACCAGCTTGCTCTTGCTGAGCCGAGAACAAAGCCGGCCCCCATCAATATTTCATTCTCTCTTTTCTTCCGCGATAACAATGCCGTGTGTTCTGAGTGCGCCCCCAAAAAAGACATGCAGAGCTATGTTAATTAGGGTTTAAATAATTGACACCCCAGATCTCGCTGTGTTTCCAGAGCTGTGCGGAGTGAGCTGTTGCCTTGGCCTGTAATTGCATCTGTTCAGCCACAGCCTCTGTCTGTCTGTCTGTCCAGCTTGGCAGGTGTGTGCTTAGGGGAAGACTAGTCCCGGTCCTCCTAAATTGCTCCCACCCCCAGGTTTGCCTTTGAGCTGCAGTCTGGGGTCTGGTAAGATGTGGTAACTTGGGGTCTGCTCACAGGTGAGACCTGAACTTTGTCCTGCCTGGGCCAGGGGCCAGGCCACCCCCACCCTCTCACTTCCTTTTGGGCACACTTTCAAGATGATCAAGGGGCAAAAAAGACAGAGGGATGTTTTATAACAGTTGGAAGAAGGGAGAAAGAGAGGGAGGGAGGGAGGGAGGAAGGAAGGGAGGGTTTGTCCTGTGGTCCATGGTGACTGATATCCTAGTGGGACAGTGAAAACAGGGAAGATAGTCCTCTGTCCTCTGGGCAGACCATTCCTTAGCACTGTGTTCCCTTAATCTCACTCAAAGGAGCTGACCATGAACTCCAGCCAGACCCCAAGGTTTGAATCCCAGCTCAGCCACTAACTAGCATGACTTTGGTCAAAGTTCCTGGTCTCTGCCTCAGTGCCCTCATGAGCTTGTGGACATTCAGTTGTTGTGAGCATCAGATGACTTATATCAATAATATGCACCTTACACTGTTGTTCAAGGTCACCGGCACCCAGCGATTGGGCTGTAATTACTGAGCCTGCTTATTAGAGCAAGACTTGCCCCAGCATCCAAAGAAGCTTTGAGCAGGAGATGAAGTAGGGGGAGGGACCCCAGGACTCTGTATTTCAGGTCTCTGCTCGCATGCTGCCCACCAAGCTGCTGCCCAGATACCAGCACCACGGTCATGGCCATGGCATGCTCTGCCCGACCCCGGGACTCAGGACTCTGCCCAGTGGACCTGTGTTTCTGAACTTCCCAGCCTTCCAACCCATCTGCCACACAAGCAGCCTGTGTCCCTGCAACCCTGCCAGTGCCACCTGTGTCCGGAAGCCTGGGCAGTTGAAATTCAGGTCAGGAGCCTTGGAGATGAAGATGGCCACCAAATCCCACAGTAGATCCTCGATGCAGGAGTGGATGGAGGGACGGAAGGAAGGAAAAATGGATGGAAGAAAGGATGGAAGGAAGGAAGGAAG
>PVKS010042489.1:0-15402 GCA_004027875.1 Aplodontia rufa | reverse complement strand
GCCAGCCTTGGACTTCCAGGCACCAAAACTATACTAAGTAAACCCCTGTTCTTTATAAATTACCTGATGTCAGCCGTTCTGTTATAGCAACCCAAAATGGACTAAGAATCTAGTAAAATAGTATCCACAGCTTCCAGGAATTGGATTATTTTTTCTTTTGGTGGTAGGCATTTTCCAGGCTACCCGGCCTGCCTTCTCCTCTGTTCTCCATCCTGGCCAGGCCTACTATGGTCAAGGCAGCTCATGAGCAGCCTTTGAATCCATGGGCTGCATGGGGTCCAGTGGGGTAGGGGAGGGAGGGGCGGGGACCTTGCGGAGGCTTCAAGTCTGGTCCAGCGCTCAGCATGACTGGAAGACAGGTTGGGAGGGAGGCTTTGCTCCATCCTGGGCACTCAAGTTCTGGAGAGAAGGAAGTGCGATTCTCCAGCTTCCTGTGCATCCGTGCAGGACCCTACTGTCTCTACAGGCCAGCACCGCACACAGTGGTCCCACACCCTGCGGCATCTTGTTTTGATTTTCGTTAGGTTCCCTTCCCCGGAGACAATAAAATCATTTTTCTGTCCAAGGGTTGTGTCCTCCATTCCCTTCTCCGTGGAAGCCACATTCCAGGCACTGTCCTGCTCCTGAGGTCGTGGGCTGCGGTGCATGCTACCGCACAAGCTGCAGAGACTGAGTCCCGATTGGTCTTGGCCGTCAAGGGGGTCCAGGGTGGGGACGGAGCTGAGCTGCTGAGAATGCTCAGTGATAAATGGGAAGTCGTGGGTGTTCACAAAGGAGACTGAGCCACTAGAGTGCCCTGCTCTCCGTGAGCTCACAAACTGCTGCACTGCACTAGGCAACCTAAGTGGGACCCTACGCCACCTCGCCCGCGAACATGACATCGCTCAGGCAAACCCACTTTTCCTTCCAGCGAAAGACAAAGGGGTGCTGCTGACATTGCAGGGGGAACCTTTGATTTGTTTCGGCATCAGAATCCGTTTTTATGTAACCAGTTGGGGAAGAGTGAATTCGCCAAAGTCCTCCAAGGAGGTGAGCGTTATTTGAGTGGGGTGAAAACAGGCTCCGGTAAGTGTTTGTGTCTTAGCAGAGAATGTGAGGCATTAAGCACGAGCAGAGCTCTTAAAACAACATCGGCCACGATTTCCTTGGGGGGAAGCAGCGTGGTGAAGTAGGTGGAAGAGCCAGGGAACGGGTGGCGGGGATGGCAGAAAACTGGGGACCACGTGGCGTCACAGCTTCACCGCGCAGCCCTGCACCTCCGCACTCCTCTGCAACTTTTAAAAATCGTAAAACAGGAAACAACACAGGACCCTTGGTAGGGTCCAGTAGGGTTGATGTTGACCTTTGGGGAGTCCTGGGGGAATGAGCTTCACTCTCAGAAGCGAGGGTACAGAGACGGGATGAGCCACAGCACCCTGCCTACTGAAGGTGGCAGAGCCACTTGCCCCCGATCGGAAGAGACTGCAGGTTCTCACTGCACCTTGGTTCTGGGGCTCGAGCAACAGGCACTGGATCACACCCGGGCTACATGACCACCAATGCTTGCCTGTGCCACCCTGCGCTGGGCCAGCTGTGCAGCCTGTCCCCTGACGTGGATCCTCATCTATCAGCGATCTTCACTGGGCACTGTCACTGCATGTCACTGAGGCCCACTCCCGGCCCATGGCAGCCACGCTCACCAGTCCTCTTGGAAAAGCATCCAACACTCACATCCGTCACATGCAACGTCACTCTTCCTCTTTGCTGTTCCTTCTTGGGTGTATCTGTGGCATTGTAGTCCTCGGCTTTGCAGCTTTTAGGGGGGGTTGAACGGTCTTCCCTGGGGAAAGGGCTTCCTAGCAGAATTTCCCAGCATGAGCCCTGGGAGCTGATCTGCATGAGGAGGTGCCCTTCGCCCTTCGTGCAGATGAGAAGAGCAGGCACGTACGGCCCTAACAGATGCCGTAGGCTCCAATCACCCGTCTTCCCAGCCCCCGGACTCATGGGGCATTCATGCAGCAGATGGAGCAATTTAGCACTAGCAACCCCCAAATGCCACCCTCCCTCCCCTCTCCAGCCCCACACGCGTCTCCTGGCAACCTCCGAAATGCCTGCCGCTGAGCGTACGCAGCGCATGCCCTGAGTTCCGCAGAGGGTTCAAATCCATGCCCTTGGAGAGGGACTCTGGGGAAGTCCGGGTGGCCTTCACCATCAAAGACACTCAACCGAAGTCGGGTTTCTAAGCTGCGTGCTCCGTGAAAGTCGGCTGCTTTGCAGCTTGGTCAGCTGGACATCTTTGAAGGGTTCGAAGTTCAGAGAGCATCGATGTCTGCCAAGTTGACCCGGAGTTCCATGAGGTCCTGGGGCTCCTCGTGAGGTGTCACAGAAAGATAGTGAAGCTCAGCAAGGCCCCATCAATCCCCTGAAGAGACGCCGGAGGGCCTGGCCAGCGGCTTCAAGCCCCCGCAGTTGACAGCAGGCTGGAGACTGCTCCCCCAGCTCTGCCCCAGCAGGCCTGCTGGGCTTCACCTTCTGGACTGGAGGACTCTTTGAGCTTATTCAGAGGAGTAAAAGAGTCCACGGTCTAAGGAAATGTCTGGATGGCAAGGACCACATTGCGTCTGCTCATCCATCGTCCCTGGGTCCTGCCAAAGCCCAGCACGTAGTGTGCTCCATGGCACCTGGAGAGGAGGGAAGCCTTCCTGGCTGTATTCAAACACACGCCTGGCTTTGGATATGACCTTGAAGGGGGCACTGTGATCTTGACCCTTCTCTTCTCTTTCCCTCTGTCTCTCTGTCTCTGTCTCTCTCTCTCTCTCACACTTCACCACAGGCGCAAAAATCATGCACTAACTCACCATGGACTGAAGCATCTCTCACTGTGGGCAAAACCCTTTTGCTCGTTTTGAGTTGATTTTCTCAGGTACTTCGTCACAGCAATGGAAAGTTCACTGACACACTGACTTCTAGCAACTAGGGACTGACAATGCAGATAATGGTGCCTCCAGTCCTGGCCTCCCCATGCTCCACGCTGAGATCCACCTAAGAAACACAGGCTGAGTCTATCAACTTTTCCTTCTCCTTCCCCAACCTGCTTTCCCCAGAGTCTGAGGTGGCATCACCATGCCCAAAGGGATTGGATATGATTTGGGCACAAGGAAAAATCCTGATAAGTTCAGCCTCACGGTCATGTGCCACAGAGTGACACTTTGATCAACAACACATCACATATATGACCGTGGTTCCATAAGATTACCGAGGAGCTGAAAAGGTCCTGTGGCCTGGTATTGCTTCCCCGTCACTGCTGTGTTTGCTTTTGTTGACCGATGCCAGCACGGCTGTGCGGTTCCTGCAGAATTCCGTTCAGAAGCACGCTGCGCAGATTCGTAACAAGGAGCAAAGGCTGCGATGCCTGCCCTACAGTGAGTCCCCTAACAGCACATCCCACACCCTGCGTCCCCTCCTTCAGGGATGTGCATCCCATGTGCCAAGCAGCCAATGTGGGGAAGGTTCACCTCCGTCTCCTGCTGAAGAAGGGAACCACAGTTCGATGACAGCATTTTACCCCAACAAGTAAGAGGTACTGGCCTGAATGCTCAAAGGCCACCAGCGTCAGGCAGAGAAACAAGCACAGGAGCTGCTCCCCCAGGACCACGTGTGCGGGGGCAGGCGTGGCAGCAGTCCCAGGTCTGTGGAGTTTCTAGAGCCACCCGCTCACTGTCTTGGATACAGTGAAGGTGAAGTAATGTGTCAACTGCCGTAAAAGAGGGTCGATGCCACATCCAGAGTGGGAGTGAGAGGACCATGACCCAGGGCCTTCGACCGCCAATGGCAAAATGATGCAGCAGGAACATGCAGGTCTAGAAAAAGCCTCGGGAGACACCAACTGATCACACGGTGCACCATGGGTTCCAATTCAAAACACAAATAAATTAAAATAAAATGACTTTTGAAGATAATTGGGAAGTACAAGCATCGATCGTGTATTTAATGACATCACGGCATCAGTAGTGATCACTGCAGGCTGTGACCGCCATTGGGGTCATATTTTAGAGGGGCTGTTGATTTTGGAGCTGCGTGCTGCAGGCTGACAGATGAGGTGGTAGGAGACGTATGGCTTGGGGCGGAGCTTGGGGGTCAGCGAGGGGCTGAGTGACCGCATCCTCAGTGTGTGGTTGGTGGAGGCGTCAGGGGTGCCTGTGGTCCTTCCTCAGAACCTAAGGCATCTCTGGCAAAGTCATCGGGGGTGCAGATGGGGTGAGCTCCCTCGGATGACACTTCTATGGGAGTCTGATAGGACATTGTATAACGTTTGAGATATACCACATTCCTTTAAAACTCTGAGAAGCAAAGTCTTGAGCAAAGTCTTTGACAAGTATTTTTAGCATCTTAAATGTGTCACAGACTCTTCCAGGTGTTGAGGCACAACAGAACGGACAGAGGTTCCTGACTCTGTGGGTCTTCCGTTCAGGAGAGGAGGGACGGGCTATCAACACCACAGCTAAGCCCATGGCATGGCCCAGCAGAGGTGCTTAGGAAATCTGTGGGTAACGGGTGGAAGTCAGAGCGTGGGTGGGTGGTAAATGCCAACAGGATGAGGACATCTGGGGAAGTTGGTGGAGATGAGGAGCCAGCCAAGTGAGGGGGAAGGGGGCAGCTGAGAAGGGAAGGCCAGGGCCGATGTCCTAGGGCAGGGAGCACCTGCTGCACCAGAGCAGCAGCCAGGAGCCCAGTGTGGCCACAGAGGAGGAGCATTGTGGATATCAGGGATCGCAGAGGCCACAGCATGGGAAAGGACCACGTGTGGCCCTACGGACCCTCGTCAGGACTCTGGCCTTTCCCTAATGGAGCGGGTGGTAAACAGTTGTGAGCAGAGAAGAGGCATGGGTCAACTACTTTAGGAACCACTTGGTAGCAGGAAGTCCCCAGGAGGCTCCTCTGGGGGTGGGGGAGGCCACTCAGCCCTGGGAGGTGGCAGTGGAGGTGAACAGAAGTGGCTGGATTCTGGACAGGTTCTGGAAGGTGTGGAACGTGAGAGAATGAGAGATGTCAAGGAGGAGTCTAGGGCTTCTGGCCAGAGGAATCGGAGGACAGAGTTCTGTGTCAATCTCCTCCCAGGGGCTGGAGCTGCCACAGAATGGCTATTCCTCCCTCACACGTAGGAAATCCAGAGTGGGCCCTTTGGGGTACCACGGTGGCTGCCCCTGGTCTCGGAGGCGGACGGGCTTTCTCCATCACCCGGGAATGGGGCTCATCCTCCTCGTGGTCCTAGACGGAGCCCCAGCCGGAGGCTGAGTGCCTGCAGGGCTAACAGGAAGGTCAGGGCTGGCAAGCGCAGCCGGAGGAGCACTGCTGTTTCTTCTTCCCCAGGACCTGGGCCTCCTCTTCCGGGAAATGGCAGTGACATCATCTGCAGAGAAAGGTGGCTGGGTGTCCAAGAGCTTTCTCCATACCTGAGGCTCTGCACACCTGTTCCAATCTTAGCAGAGTGAAGAGAATTATGGAGCAGAAATTATTAAAATGTATATTTTAAAATTCCCATGTCACTGAGAATCATCCTGGTATGCTGCAAGGTATTACATGGGCCAAGACACAGGAAAGACTGATGATCGGTGTGGGAGAGGGACTCCCCCGGCACGCAGATGACTGGGCCTGCGGGTGGGCTGGCAGTTCTACCCAGAGCCCCCCACTCGGAATCACCACTGTCTCCTCGCCACCTTAAAAGCCCTCCCTGATGTGTTAGCTGATGTCTTTGTGAAGTAGGGGAGGGAGGCACATCCCTTCCCAGCCATCAGGGAGGCTGTGACCCCACAGCACAGCTCACAGGCACATGCAGCTCTGCACTGTGACTCAGGAGCCCTGGAAGGCCAACAGGAACCCCTTTCCCAGGTTGCTCTGACTGGACACAGGGCCCATGCTTTGGAAATCCCATATTCAGCTTGCTAGAACAGTGGTTATTTTGCTTTTAATTTTTTATTAGGGAGTTGAGTTATCATACCATATTAAATGCGCACAAAGTAAAAGTATGATAGGCATGTACTCTTAAACCAGAGTCACCCCCATATCACCCACACCCCAGTCTCTAGATTCTTTATATTTCACCCCTATAAGCAAAATAAATGCTTAGATTGTGAATTTTCCAGAACTGAATGATTGCATAAGTATTATTTGGAATCTGGGGGAGGGGGTAAAATGTATGATACATTGTTAATTGTCTCCCCAGATCTCTTCCTATTCTCCCTCCCTCTCTCCTCTCCCCACCTGTCTCCTCCACCTCCCCACATACATATGGTTGCCCTAGATTATGTGTTGCTATTCCTTTGAGTATTTTATTTTTACTGTATCCTCAGTTAGAATTTTTTTTTATGTAACAGAAAGTTTTTCCTGGGTGCATTTAAGCAAATAATGGGAATTTATAGGCTTTCAGAAAACTGAATCATTGGGCAGCTTCAGGTAAGGCTTGATCCAGGGATAAAAACCATGTGACCAGGGTGGATCTCTCTCTCTCTATTTATTTGCCTTGTTTTCTTCAGGGCTGCTTCCTCCTCTGCAGGCTCTACCTCTGTTCCCTTGTTGCCACAAATGATAAACCTGAGCTTCCAGGGCAGGTTCAAAGACAGAACGAAGAAGTAAGCTTGCTAAGCCAGCATTCTCAGTGAACTCCTGCTGTCTGCTTTGGTTGGAAGTGTTAGGGTACATGCCCATCAGCCAATCAATTATGATCGTGGGGTACATGGCATTTTGATTGCTCAGGCTTAGGTCAATCAACAAGGGCTCAGATATGTCAAGGTGGGTGCTGGAGAAGTAACCAGTATCCCAGGTGGCAGCAGGTGGCAATGGATAATTGGGAGGAGGTGGGAGGCAAATGGGACCTCTGTAGCCAAGATCACAACCACTCAACTCTCATGGCCACACCAACTCCGAGGTGGGGAGGGCTGGGAAAGTTCCTTTTGTCTCCAGGCAGCTGGAATTTGGGACTCTGTTCACCCAAGTCCCTTGATCACGTTACCTCTGCTCTGGCTTAGCACCTACAGAGCCTCTCAGACAGGTACCCTGCGAATGCCAGCTACGCCCTTCATCACGTTTGATGCCCACAGACCCTGGTCGAGCATCAGGTGCCCTGTGCTGCACGGGTGTGAAAATCAAGTTCAAAGAGGTAAACGGACGCGTGCGCCATCAGACCGAGAGTGGAGACCTAACCTGGGGTTTGTGCTCTTCTTTCTGCGTTTCCTCGCTGTGGCCACCCCCTAGGAGACGTGGGAGGAATTAGGAGTTTGGCCCAGCATTCTGCCTTGAACAGGGGCTCCGTGCAGGTCTAAGGTAGGCCTGGCTGGAGGGAGCGGAAATGTAGGGGTGGTGATGGTTATTTGAATACAACCAGATGCACACATGAAGAGATTCCCCTGAGCAATTAATTCCTAAATCAGAAATAATTGTGTATCAGAATGGATTTGCTGGGATGGGGTTGTCATTCAGGGGTAGAAGTCTTCCCTAGCAGGCCCAAGGCCCTGGGTTCTATCCCCAGCCCCACAAAGAAAAGAAAAGAAATGGATTTGTCTGTTGAGCAGCCCAGAGCTCTGTGCTCTCCTGGCACCAATCACTTTGCAGCCGGCACCCAGCCCAGGGGCTGGGAAGCAGGCCCCTCCCCCACCCGCCTCTGGCACCTGCTGGCTCTGCCCTGCTCCACTGGGGCTGGAACCCACCCTCCCGGTGTTGATTTCCTTGCATCAGTGTTTTTAAATATTCATGTTGCTTTCAGTGTCTTCAGACAGTGCCTGTGCAGTCAACTGTCCCCCACGGCCTGCCCAGGGCTGCGGGTCTGCATGGCTGAGTCCCGAGACCCCTGCTTTCAACAGATTTCGGTTTTGATATGGCTTTGAAAGGCTGGCCGTGGATTGTATCTGTTTTCATTTTTGCAGGCCAGCAAGTCTGCGTGGAGCCGCACACATCCGTCCTATAAGCGCATTTTGAGATCCTCCGCCTTCAGACAGCCTGTCTTGGTCATTCTCTCTCCCTATCTTGACCACAAGGTGAAGTCGTCTATTCTCAAAAACCAACACTTAAAAAAGAAAAAACAAACAAACAAAAATCCTGAACCTGGCCTTTCAAGTCAGCCCCCTCCCAAGCTCACTTATGTTTGAACCACTTGGTTTTTCTCTGCAGCAAAACGCAACTTTCTTCTCCTCTCCTGGGACTTTCTCCATCCTTGACCTAGAGTCTTCTCTCTCTGCTCCAGCTGGGACCTTTCTTCAGCTCTCCCACCTCTGCCTGGGGACCCAGCCCCCTTCTGTAGACATCTTGAGCCGGTGACTATAATGGTGCTAATTAAAACATCCTTCACCTCCTGAAGTTACATGCAAGTGGTGGGGATGCTGAGATCCACTGGGACCTGTGGTGGGGACGCTGAGATCCACTGGGACCCAGAGCGGCATTCTTAACTCCAGCTCTCATGCTGCCCATTAGATTCCTAGATCTCATCCGTCCTGCTACGGAGCTCTAAGTCCTGCCTTGTGACGACTCCACAGCCCTCAGTCCAAACCTTCAGGACACATCAGCCATCTCACCCTCCCCCCATTTTGCCTTGGAGGAGCTGGGGAGAGGAAGGAGGGGTTGGAGGGGACAGCAGCCTCAGGCAGAGACACTACTGGGGTCACTAATCCAGCTAGGAGCGGGAGTTGCCATAGAGACTGTGGAGACTGTGAGACTTCCCTTGGGAATGCTCAAGGCTTCCGGGAGTGGGTGACGGGGACTCAAGCCAAGTTATTTGGCCATTAAGTGCAGCCCCAGAGAGCAGGCGGGCTGGCACCTGGAGGTGTTCCTGCCTCCCCAGAGCAGGAGGCTGCAGGACACTGGTCCTCTGTCGCTCCCCACTCTGCTATCCTGGAAAGGCTCTGCTTTTTCCAGGAGCCAGGGAGATCTGGACAGGAACCTCCTGAAGCAAGGGGCTGCTTTTTCTTCCTCACTGTGGCCCCGCAGGGCCTTGCCACCCACGCACCTCTATTCTCAGCTCAACCGGAAAAGGAGGCAGGAAGGGCAGTGCCAGCTCCATGGGGTGAAGGGCTTCCTCCTGGGTGCCTTTCTCCAGGACCCATGACGAGAGGGCAGAAGGGTCACATGGGTTGATCCAGCTGTGGGCCTGACCTCTGGCTGCAGCGCAGGTATGGCACGGCCGGTCACATCACCTGCCTGTGCAGTTTCTTCATCTGTCATGGAGATGGTGATTCCGACCAGGAGTTAGGAGACAGGAGCCACAGAACACAGCCTGATGGTAAGTATCCTTGCTCTTGCTGTGGTTACTGGGGCTCCAGGTGACTTTCTGCCATCAGACAGGACCTAGCCCTGAAAGCCCTGTGCCCAGGGCTGAGGTGGTGACGTAGGGCTTGTCAGAGTCTGGCCACTGCTTGCTCCCAGACCCAGGCCCAGTCCTTGGAGAGGACCTCACACGTGTTATAAGTTGCTCAAGTTGGATTTCCCTCTTGCTGTGCAAGCCTGAATAAGTGACCCCAACAAGGTCCTCATCATGACCCCAGAGATCTGTGACCATGACCTGGCATGGGCTTTTGGAGATCCTGAGTGTAGAAATTGCCTGGACCACCCTGGTGGGCTTGTTGGAAGCCCAGGAGTTCTTATCAGAGGGAAGCTGGAGGTGACACTAGGGAGAGGTGCTGTGGAATAGACGCAAGACTGGAGCCAGGTGGCCCTGAGGCGGCCAATGCGGGCAACCTCTCAATGCTGGAAGAGGAGAGGGGGAGAAAGGGATCATCCCTGAGACCTCGGGGAGGCCCACACCCTCATCCCAGCCTCATAGGGCGTGTCAGGACTTCTGATCTCCAGAGCTGTAAGAGAATAAACTCCCGTGGTTTGAAGCTGCATTTGTGTTAATTGGCTGCAGCAGCAACAGGAACACCGGACCTGGCCGAGCGCCCTGCAAAGCAGGGTGAGGGCCAGGGTGGGACTGCTCTGTGTCCTTTGGAGTCGCAACCGACCGGAGGGAGCCCATAGCAGTGCTGCGTGAGCCCTGTGCTCCCGGGGCTCAAGTGAAGGGGCGCTGTCAGCTTTCACTCTGCTGCCTGGAGCTCAGCTGAGCTGCCATCAGTGATCCTTCCTGCCCGGTGACACTATTTCCCCAAGGGGTTCCTCAGCCCCTATCCTGAATAAGGACCTTGAAATGAGCTCAGAAGAACCACGAGGGCCGGGCTTTCCATGTTACAACATAGAAGCAAGCTCCACCCTCGGCGTAGACAGCGATTCCTGCACACCAGCCGGCCGGGTCTAGGTCCCCACGTGTGGCAGAGAGGGCTGCGTGCAGCAGAAGGGGAGAAAAGGCCCACTGTGTGCAGGCCTGACTCAGCGTCTCCTCCCCTTGCCACCTGGGAAAGATTGTCACAACATCTCTGACATCTGCTGAGCACCTACTAAACGCCAGTGCAAGGTGCTTCACGTGCCAGAGCTTTAACCCTGGCGGCGTTCGCTCTCCAGGCACATCCTGAAGAGGTGCCCATTTTTCAGATGAATATACAGCGGTCCCTTTTAATTCAAATTATCAGCAAATTATCTTTGGAAAGCATTAGATACAGTCACACTACCTATGGTAACCAATACACACCAACCTCTCAGTGGCTTGAAATTACCTCTCCTTCACATAAAATCCAGTTGGTGACTACTCCAGGCAGACACTCAGGGATCCAGGCTTCTTTTGAAGACTCTGCTGTCCTCAGTCCCCTTAGAGTCCTGTTCCAGATGTGCAGGAGAAAAATTGAGAAAGGATTCCAGCACGGGGAATTTCGTGGGCCAGGCCTGGAAGAGGTGACATCAAGTCTGACCACCTTTCACTGGCCGGGACTCAGTCACATGGCCACACCTAGCCACAGGAAGTGCAGGATATGTGTCTGGAGCCCGGAAGCCCAGATCAGCACCACCACCCCAGAAGGTGAGGACAGAGAAAGTCTTGAGTAGCTCCCCGATTTCCAGATCGGGCAGCCCCATAAATTAACCGAGAGAAGGTGGCTCAGCCCTTTATTGGAACAGCCACATCCCGAGCACTAACAGCACCCGGAGCTGGCGAGGGCGTGGACCCACAGGGACCCTCCTTGCTGTCGAGAGCGCAGGCGGCACAGATGCTTGGAAGACAGCTCTGCTGGCTCCGACCGCAGAGCACCCAGAGGTGCCGGGCATGGAAAGCTATCCCCAGATATTCACTGTGAGTGCATTCACAGCCCCCCAACTTGGAAACAGCCAAGGTGCCCTTCAGGAGGAGATTGGGGGACGCAACCGTGGTCCTGTGGACAATGGAATGCTCAGTGCCAAAATCCACCAGGTTTGAAGCACAAAAAGACACGGCGGGCCGTAAGTACTTACCACGTGAAAGAAGCCATTGAAAAGCCCTCCCACCAGTGATTCCAACCAGACGACATTCTGGAAAAGACAAAAACATGGGGCAGGGAAAAGATCAGCGGTTGCCAGGCGGGAGCAGGCAGGGCTCGGAAGAGTTCAGGGATGAAAGTGGCGGCGTGACCCCGTGGCAGAGGGCACATGTGTGAGCTTGTGCAAACCCAGAGCAGGCCTGTCATCAGGAGTGGCCCTGCCACGGACTCCAGGCTTGCCGCAGGGTGACACCCCACGGAGGACCAGCAACAGCAGCCAGTGCCCCGCGGAGGGGACGGTAACAGGAAGGCTGTACCGTGTGGCATCAGGTGCCCAGAACTCTCCACACCACTCAATATGATTGCGAAGCTAAAACTTCCCTAAAATTAAAATCCACTGAAAAGAGAAGCCAAGATGGTGGCAGAGCATAGACCATCAGAGCCGTATGTCGTAAACTCACAGAGCCAGCGGGACCCTTGTTCACGGATGGACGTATGAGTCACTAGTTTAGGCTCAGCTGGAGTCTAAGGCAGGCACTGGGGACTCCTGGAGACGTTCAGGTCTTCCTGGTCTCTGCTCTTAAAATACCCCCACCCTGGGTGGTGCCCAGGCCCAAATGCAGCATGTCGGATCCATATCCCTGCATCCTTCAGGAGTCCCAGACGGAGTGCCTCTGACAGATACCCACTGTTCTCCTCCAGAGAGGCACCTGCACCCTCTCAGAATTCCGCAAGGGAAGAACTGTACCCGTCCTCCCAGCCTCACATTCTCTCACTTTCCATCTTCCCAAGGCCACGGTACAGGTGAGTCACCTGGGCCCCTCGGGCCTCCCTGGCTCCCTCAGTTTATCAGACTCACAGTGTGTAGAAAAGATGCCCGAGACTGCTGTTCGCGAAGAACAGGGCCGCCTGGGGCTCCTGGCCATCTGTTTCCCAGGAAGCAGGCTATGCTGCCCAGAGGATCCCATGGAGACCTCGCTGCTCAGAAACAGATTCCTCACTAGTGTGTGTACCCGACCTCCAGCCCTCACGTTCCAGACAGGGCCGTCTTTGTCCTCTCCTCCTGCCAGAACAATCCTTCCCGAGGCCTTGCTCTGCTCGGCCTGTGTGTAGCACATCTACTCCTCGCTGGGCCTTGTTCCTACCCTGATGGACACAACATGCAGCTGTCCCTGCAGGCTACAAAGGGGAACACAGGGACAGAGGCGGAAGAGGATGGGCAACTCCTGATCAAGGTGGGAGGACATGCCTTGCGGGGACCCAGGTAGCATCAGGACAGAGACACAGGACAGCTCCATCCAGCTCCCCTGCCCACCTCCTGCCTGAAGGGTCCCACAGCAAGAGAGCTCTCAGTAAGAGGCAAGACCTACATGGGTGCTGACAAGGTGCTCAATTAGCAGGACCCTCTCTGCTACCCACCACTCCTCCCGCCTCCTCCTAGAGAGCACAGCTCGCTGGTGTCACCTGCACTAAAACACAGCTGAGGTCAGAGGCCTGAATAACCTCCTTCCCATCCAGCCACCTGCTTCCAAGTCCCAACCTCAGGAGCTGGCGGATAGGCAGAGAGAATGAAGGCACATTCATCCTGGTCTCCAGGAGCTGAGCTCAGAGAAGTGGTCCCCTGGTTCTGTGGCTGGCCCTGGATCTCAGCGGGCAGCACCCTCCTGGGTGCTTGTTCATTAAAACTCCCAACAACCTAAATGTCCAATTGGTGAACAGAAGTTTTAAAAGTGCACATTTAGGCAATGGAGTATTACTTAGCCATAAAAAGGAGCAAAGTACTGCTTCCTGCAGTGGCAAGGATGACCTATCACACTAAGTGAAGGGGGTGTGGCACCAAGCACCCCACGCTACATGGTTCATTCTATAGAAAGAGCAAATCCAGGAAGACAGGTTTAGTGGAGGAGTGGTTGCCAAGGGCTGGGGCTTGGGTTCCTGAGGTCACCAACATGCTCAAAAACGGTTGGTGGAGAGGGTTGTGCAACCGGGTAGACACACAAAGTCATTGGATTTTACATGTCAGATGGGTGATTCACACATGAATTACATTGTATGTGAATTGTATCTCAAAATTGTTTTTTTATGAAGCTTCTAGGTCTCTGTTTCCCTTTGTCCCCAACTGGAAAGTGAGTCCTATAAAATTCTAGGAATTTATCTCATCCATGATGCTGGGCAAAAGAGAGGGAGCCTGAGCCCAGCAGAGGAACTGTGACCTCTATGTGGGGCATGGCAGGTGACATGGGGAGTCCTCCCCGGACCCTGCTGTCCACCCCATTACTGGGAGTGGGTCACATTGGTGCTGCAGAGTGAGTCTGTCCTGGGCAGGGAGCTCTGGCCAAAGCGAGGTAAGAGGAGGCATTTGTTGCTGCTTGTTCTGGGCTTGGTCCCGAGTCTCCGCTTCCGGGACCTTGGATCATCCCATCGCAGCCTGCCCAGCTGGAATGGCCAATTAGGAATCTGTCTCCCCGAAGGGTTTTATGAGCAGGGCCAGGACTGGGGTGAGAGTGAGGGACCAGGATTCCTAATTTCAGTAGGAGCATACTCATTGCAGGCATGCAGCGAACAGCTCTGTAAACCCCATGGGCTGGCCTGGTCCGGGTCTCCATGCTGGTTATAAAACTGGTTGGAAGAGGAGTCTCTCGGGGTGCCTGACAAACACTGAGCAGTTGCTGGGGTGAACTCTCTTAAGGTGCTGGAAACAGGGGATTCTTTTCTTTACATTCTCCAAGCTACCTGTGATTCCAAAGGGCGACTGCAGACCGTGACAGCTCCACCCCGCTGTGCTGCCTGCCCTGCAGGGCTGGATATGAGACCAGCACTCCCCCCCAGGCCCTTCTCATCACCCGCCCCACCCTTTTCTTCCTTCCCTTTTGAGGTTCCCTAACCTTGTACCAACACCCTGTCCCCTTATGCAGCACTCCCTCTCCTTGCCCTCCATCCCTTCCAGGATTCAGCTTTCTCTGAGATATTTACACATCTCAAGTTCTCAGACGGAGGGGGTGAATTACAGACTGGAGCCAAAAATGCCCAGAGGAGAGGAAGAAAATTCTCCAACATTTAGCAGCCTGAGAATGGCAGCTTTGCCTGCAGCCACACCCCCGGGGGAGCCTGCAGATGGGGAGCTGCCTTGCTCCCATTACAGAGAACACAGCCGGGAATCGTTCCAGCTCTCTCCTCCACTCTCCGCTTCTCCCCCTCATCCTTCCGTGATGCCCTGCTTTATAATTTCCCCTCATTTCACTTTTTGGTTCATTCATTCATTCATTCATTCATTTCCCCAATTGTCCTTTTAAGTTTGAAGTCACCCCACTTTATGGGTGGGAAAACTGAGGGGCAAAGATGAATGAGACCCACTTCTTAACTCTAAGAAAACCAGATGTCAGTAAAGAAGGCCAGTGCACCAGTATACCCCATGTGGATGCAGAAGAGATGATGATGTTTTCCCAGCAGGTCTCTGTGGCTCCCCAAAGGCCAGGTCTGTATAGCATCCTGCTGTATGGGTGGGAAAGTAAAGTCCCATGAGATTTCCAGGAACATATCTCTGGTCGTCAAGCAGGTTCAAAGTGTGGATGGGCATGAGATACCACCTCACTCTTGTTAGAGTGGCAAAAATGAAGAATAGAAATAACGACAGACGCTAGAGGGGCTGTAGGAAAAGAGGAACACTACTACACTGCTGGTGGGACTGCAAACTGGTTCAGCCACTGTGGAAAGCAGTGTGGAGAATCCTCAAAAAATTAAGGATGGAACCACCTTACGACCCAGCTATCCCACTCCTGGGAATTTTCCCAAAAGACTTAGAATCAGCGTATTATAGCAATGTGGCTTCATCAATGTTTATAGCAGCTCAGTTTACTATAGCTAGATTATGGAACCAACCCAGATGCCTCTCACTTGACGAGTGGATTCAAAAGCTTTGGTACATATATACTATGGAATACTACTCGGCCATTAGAGAGGACGATATTATAGCTTTTGAAATCAAATGGATGGAGATGGATAGAATTATGCTTAGTGAAGTCTCCCAAGCTCAGAGACTCAAGGGCCGAATGGTTTCTCT
>PVKS010042488.1:0-15402 GCA_004027875.1 Aplodontia rufa | reverse complement strand
AAAACTCCCATGGCTCAAGCAGTAAAGTCAAGAATAAATGAATGGGATGCAATTAAACTAAAAAGTTTTTACACAGCTAAAGATCTAATCAAGAACATCAACAGAGAACCTACAGAATGGGAGAAAACCTTTGCCTGCTACACCTTGGACAGAGGGCTAATATCCAGAATATATAAAGAACTAAAGAAACTAAACACCACAATCACAAATAATTCATTCAATAAATGGGCTATGTATCTTAAAAGAAACTTCTCACCACTGGAAGTCCAGACAGACCATAAATATATGAGAAATTGCTCTATATCATTAGCTATAAGGGAAATGCAAATCAAAACTTCAATGAGATACCACCTCACTCCTGTTAGAGTGGCAAAAATGAAAAATTCAAACAACAGATGCTGGAGGGGCTGTGGGAAAGGAGGAACACTGTTACACTGCTGTTGGGACTGCAAACTGGTTCAGCCACTATGGAAAGCAGTATGGAGAATCCTCAAAAAATTAAGGATGGATCCACCTTACGACCCAGCTATCCCACTTCTGGGTATTTTCCCAAAAGAGTTAGAATCAGCGTATTATAGTGATGTGGCTTTATCAATGTTTATAGCAGCTCAATTTACTAGTTAGATTATGGAACCAACCCAGATGCCCCTCACTTGACGAGTGGATACAAATCTTTGGTACATATATACAATGGAATAAATACTACTCGGCCATTAGAGAAGATGATATTATGGCTTTTGATATCAAATTGATGGAGATGGAAAGAATTATGCTAGGTGAAGTATCCCAATCTCAGAGACTCAAGGGCCGAATGGTATCTCTCATCTGTGGAAGCTAGGATACATTGGGAAGCTGTATGTTAGACGGCTAAGCTAACAATAATTTCAAATTGTATGATTCTCAGTGCATCAGGGAGATGACTCCCTGGGATACTTGGAGGCGTAGGGAGGGGGATGAGGGACGGGGAGGGTGTAGGAAGAACTCCTAGGAGACTGGAGGGTGGGAATATGGGGGAAACATCTCAGGAGATCTCTGCCCTCCACAAGATATCCATTTAACTCAGGAGTTCTTCTGGGGGAAACAGCAACAGAGGGAACCCAAGCTAGGCATCCACGATATGGCATTAGCCCTGGATAACTAAGTATATATACATTGGTTCTTGAAGGTTTGATAATGTTTCCCCCTCAACTGTATCTCTACATACATCTAATAAAAAAATAAAAAATAAATAAAAGGCATCTTTTCCAAATGAAAAATAATATGGCCTGAAGAAGGAATGGATTTGCCCTCACTACATGTGAGGTCCATGTGAGAACTGGAATCTTTTCCAGACTCCTACTTCAGAGCACTTTTCCCTATACCACACATTCAGGAACAATCAGGCCCTAGCTGATCTTTAACCATCTATATCTTAATTCTCAATGTCCAAGATTTAAATAATCTAAAGACTGCTTTCTGAGAATGCTAGAACTCTGTGCAAAAGACCACAAATAAGGAGTTACTGTCATTTTAATATATTTTGTTTACTAATGTGATTTCCATGAACATGGAAACTATCTCAGTATTATCTCCCTAGCAAATTATCTACCATAATAGATAATTATAAACATATGCATGTTTATAAGACATCTAAATGTGTAGGGATATCAGTCAGCTTCTATGGAGCCATCAAAATAAGCATTTTGTAAGAGCTTTGTGTATATTAACACATCTAATTCTCACAAGAATTCTACATTACTCCCAATGTACAGAAAAATTAAGGCAAAAAGAGGTTAAGCAACTTGTTCAAGATCACACAGAAAATAAGAGATATAGAGCTGGGCTTTTAAGAACCAATTACATATAGATCCTGACTTCAAAAAACAAAAAATCAAGATTTACACATTTTAAAAAGCTACGAAAAGTTGGGCACGGTGGTGTATGCCTGTTAACCAGTAGTTTGAGAGGTTGAGGCATGAAGATCATATGTTTGAGGCCAGCTTCAGCAACTGAGAGGGGCTCTAAGCAACTTAATGAAAACCTGTCTTAAAATTTAAAAATTTATTAAAGGGCTAGGGATGTGGGTCAGTTGTAAAGCATTTCTGGGTTCAATCCCCCATTCTCCATCCCACAAAAAAAGGTATGATAAAGTAATGAAAATACATATATACAAGATTAAGTAGAGTGCTAAAGAACATATACTATGTTCATTTTTGTGTAAGAAGATAAAAAAATACATTTGCTTATCTTTACAATAGAGAAACAAGGAGAACAAAACAGAAAACAAGAAAGCTGAACACCTAAAAGGAGAAAAGAGAAGGTAGTAGTAGGGAATTAGGAGGTAATGACACTTCTCTGAATATGTCTTTTGTATAGTTTTGACTTCTGGAAGAAGGTTAATACTTTATTCAAAAATTAAATTACTATGGGGGGGACAGCAAATAAATCATAAATTCTTATTATAGGTTGATTTTACAACAGTATGGGCAAAATAATGAAATTATTTCAAACACATTATATTTTTAACGAAATGTGCTAATGTTGTCCTCTACTGACAAAGCCTGGAGATAGTCACCTCAGTATAAATTAAGACATCTACTACCCAGGCCTTGATCTATAATACTAAAAAGGAACCATAGTTTCTTGGAATAGCTGATTCCAAGGCTGAGATGTAGAAGGTACAAGATGAGTCTGTACTATCTTGTTATGCCACAAAATAAAGAATGACCCTCAAAATGGGGGCGTGTTACAAAGGATCCTGAAGGACAGTTTAAACACCAAAATACAGTTATTTAGACGAACTGCAAACCAACAGAGAAAAAGTCAAAGTCCATGAAATCATCCAATAACAAACAGACCCCCCAAAAAAGGAAGGAAGAAAACAAAATGGGAACAGAGTTCTTGGCAGCAGAAAGCTGAAAGTCAACTGGTAAACATGATGAGAGTGCTGAGGCTAGAAAAAATCATTTTACAGTCTTCACAGTAAAGAGTGTTGCAATAAGAATCATAAATGGAAGCTAAATTTAGAAGGGAAATTATGATGAAAAGCAGGATATTTATGGCATGTTAAAGTACATCTCCACCGAAAGCTTACTAGTAGCAAAGGAAAATAAACCATAATTCTATAGAGAAATCAGACAACACATCACCAACAAGGAGCAGATGGATATCATGTGCCTTTAGATGTAATAACTGGGCAGAGCAGACCATCCCTTGTGGAGCGTTTTTGGGGCTAGGAATGCATACTCTAAATTTAAGTACAAGAAACTATTAGATAAACCCCTAAAATAATATTCTATTTTTAAAAAGGAGAGAGGGAAGCTAATATTTTTGAAAAACATTAATGTCATAAAAAACAAGGGAAGGGTGAGGAAACATTTCAGATTAAGGACACAAAAGTATACAACAATTAAATACAATTCATGATCATGGACCGGCTTCCAATGTTAGAAGAAAATATTTAATATGAAGAACATCACTAAAATGACTGAAAAAAAAAACTGGAAACAGGACTACAGATTAAATGCAAGTATTGTATTAATGTTAAATTCCTGAGTTTGGTAGTTATACTGTGGCAAGGGGATATTCCTATCTTTAAGAGATATATATTGAAATATTTAGAAGTAAAGGGCTACGATTTTCCATATTTCTCTCAAATAGCTACAAAAATAAGCTACAAAAATAGTAAGGGGTATGTGCACACATGTGCAGTATGTGTATGTGTGTACCAGCACAAATGATTAAGCAAATGAATAAAATGTTAACAACAGTGAATTTGCACAAAAGGTACATGACTATTATTTATACTATGTTTGCAACTTTTCTCTGATATTATTTCTAAAGCAAAAAGATACTGTAATACAAGATTGAAACTACTATGGTACAGGAGTACAGCTGAGATGAAGTAGAATGCTTAGAAGTGGTCTGAAAAGCTTTCTTGGAGAATACATTTCCACTGGGCATGGGAGATTAGGATAAAACTCCAAGCACGATATTCTTACTCTGAAGTATGAGAGAGAAGACAACTATGCTGAAGATAAATGTCTATCAGCTCTCTATGGCCTGGAAGCAACGTGTGCCCACTGCTGACTGGTCCTGAAACATTTCTTGAGATTGGGACAGGTGAGTGTACAGGCAGGAAGGAGTTCGTGACCTACTGGACCTCTCTGGAAACAGGACCTCCTTATCCACTATGAGCTTTGACTAAAGTGTGTTCCAGATGTATGAAGATAGCTTAGGAGCCACCACCAAAGACCAAGGCCTTGGCCTGGGACTCTCTCATTTCAAAATGCTAAAGGGTCACTATCTGAGTCATGGACTCTGGGAAATGGCAACCTCAAGCCACATCTCATCATCTCTAAATCATTCAGAGCCCTGAGCTCAGTGAGACCTCAACAGAGGTTTGCCCTTCGGTATTATCAAGTTTAGTCAGCACTGCCAACTTCAAATGATCAACACTGTGGCCTAAATTAAGCTTTCAAACAAGCAAAGCATTCCAAATGAAAACAAGTGCGAATGGGACATGTGTTGGGGGGTGGCTATAGGTTCAACACACTAACTTGGGGGAGTAGAAGGCAGGTAGTAGCAGGTATGGAACCCCTTTTCTGGGTATATGGAGAATGTATTCTCTATTTTAATGATATCCCTGGCCAGAATTTAAAATCTTATGCTGTTTATTTACTAAATTCTTTAAGACAAAGTAATGAAAATCACCAAGAAGTAATAACTTACCCTGGCAAGTTTCTCTGGTTTGGAGGAGACGTGCAGCTGGGAAAACAGCTCTGTTATCTCTTTGGTAAAATCTTCATCCCCTAAAAAACCAAGTCCCATGTAAAACATTTCAGAAAGGCCACTGAAGACAATGAAGACGGTGAGGAGTGGCAGCAGTAGCAGTAGTAGTAGTATTAATAAAAATAGAAGCAGCAGCAGCAATCTACATGATTACAGAGCGTCAATGCTTACAAAGAATCTTCTTATGTATATTGTATTAATGAATGTTCTCAACGAGAAGAGAAGTGTCATTATCCCACTTAAAAGATGAAGAAACGAGGACTTGAAAGGATTAGATGATTTCTCAAGGTTGCACAGCAAACAGTAGTTAAACCTTGGCCCTCCCACTTCCAATGCTCTCGGCATTACCTCCCAGCAGAATGAAAGAAATAGTGGTGAAGGTACACTATTAAGCAGGTATTGTGCATATACTTCCAAGGAAATGGAATTTAAGTTGGGTCACAAAAAAACGAATACAATTTACAAGGAGAATGGGAAGAGTTTCAGAGAGGGAAAACAAGTGCAAAGATCCTGGGGTATAAGAAAGCATGTCAAGAAGTTTTATATGGGGAATGTGTCTAATATAAGAGGAGTGGAAAGAAATCAGAAACCTAAGATCCAAATAATAAAGGGCCTTATAAGCCGTGGGGAGGCATTCAAACTTTATATTGAGAAAGTAAAGAATCACTAAATAATTTTAAGCAGACAGACATGACCAAATTTAAATTACAGAAGAATTACTTTGGCTGCTCTGTGGAATATGGATTAGAAAGGGAAAAAAAAAAAGAGAGAGACAAAGCTGAGACAACAATCCATGATCCAGGAAAGAGATAATGGTGGACCCTGAAGAAAAGACAAGGAAAAGGGATTCCAGAATGTTGGAAAGATGGGTAAGGAAGCTGTTGGAGTTAGCCTAGTGAGAGATGATGAGAATGTAGAACAGGTATACTTGAGAAACCAACAAATGTGTGAGCCAAGATCAAGACATGTAAACAAATGTCAAGAAAGCTCTTTCCAGCTCTATCCATCTAAATTCTATCCATTTTCCCTTGAGGCCCAGTTCAAGGCTTCTCTGCAACATGAAATGAAAAAGAGAACTCTTGTACAAAGAAATCTTTTAGCACTTACAATCTATATAGGTATTACTTGATCACCAGTCCACAACTTATGTGGGCAAATTATTACTATTTTAAGGTAGCATTTCCCCAAAAACAGCTCCCAGTGAGGAATGTATCTTGGCTCTTTTTCCATCCAGTATAATTTTGTCCCTCGTTCTTGGCATTTAAGGCACAGAATTAAAATGATCTCATAATCTCAAGTATAACATAGTTTGGAAAAAGCTGACAACATTGATACAACTCTGATCTACATAACTAATCTAAATAACTCCTAATCATATCTTAATATGAAAAATCTAAAATCTGACTATTAGATTGGCATTATGTTTTCCCAACTAAGTTTTAAATCTTTTAAGTGCAGAGAATGAATCTGAATCCAAAAGGGTTCTAAAATCTGAATCTCAAAGGGTTCACAATAATCCAATGGCATGTAGAAAAAAATAATGGACTTTTAGATGGAGATATTCATCTTATTCTACTAAAAATTCTAATTTAGGGAATAATTTAGAATATGATAGTACACATTTAATTTCTAAACATTAAAATATTCATATATTATATCTAAGTGATCAAAAAGCTTTTCTGGCAAGACTTATCAAAAAAATTACAGAGATCACAGGCATATACTCTCCACAGAAATGAACATAAAAAAGTAGCTGTTCAACAACTACAGAAATCAACATGGAGGCTCCTCAAAAGAACAGGCATGGTGGCTCAGCAGTTACTGCACTTGCCTGGCATGCGTGAGGATGCAGGTTCAAATCCCAGCACCAAGTACACAACGAAGTGTCAGAGCAACAAGAGCCACATGAAAAACTAAATAAAAAATTTGATTCTGTCTCTTACTCACACTGTCCCTCTCTTTAAAAAAAAAAAAAAAAAGAATAGGCATAGAACCATATGACCCAGCTATACCACTTCTTGGTATTTACCCTGAAAAATTAGTCATCTTACTACAATGATACATGCATATCCATGTTTACAGCAGCACAATTCACAATAGCCAAACTATGAAACCAGCCGAGGTGTCCACCAAGGGATGAATGCATAAAGAAAATGTGGTATATATATACACAATGGAGTTTTATTCAGCCATAAAGAAGAATGAAATTATGACATTTGCAGGAAAATGGCTGGCAGTAGAAACCATCATGTTAAGTGAAATAAGTCAACTCAAAAGGTTAAAAGGCATGTTTTCTCTCATATGAGGAAGTTAAAGAGGAAAAAGGAAAGCAAAGGTGGGGGGAGTCTTTAAAAATCAAAGGCAGACCTGTAGAGGAAAGGGACAGAGGCAGGGAGGGACGGGGAAATGCTGGTGAATGATACTGGCCAAATTATATCATTATACTGTGTGCATGCACAACTATGTAACAACAAACCCCATCAATATATACAACTATAATGCACCAATAAAAACTGTGGAAAAAATAAAAAGTAGCTGTTACATTAGAATAAAACTATATAAAAATGAAAAAGAAACAGGGATAGTGCTTTGGAGGAACTCATGAGAGAGGCGGGGGTCTCCCCATGCAGAATGACTCTTTTTTTATGTAAAGGAATCAGATACCTGAGGGGCAAGGGCTAAGGATACTAAAAGAAAATGAAGGTGGCCAATATCACCAGCAGCAGTTTTTCTCTCCTCTCCATTGTTTTTTAACAGTTTCATTGAACTATAATTAAATACAAAAGATACTATTGCATTCTCAATCAAAATCACTGAGGAGGGCTGAGGCAGGATGATGCCCTAGAATCCACTGCTATTTTCAAACCCGAATCTCTGGCAAACAAAAAGGGGGAAACTATCGCTGACACAAAACCATCTGATCAGAAAATACCTTAAAGTCCTCTGGTATTTACATTATTTACATATCAAAATTTCTAATTACTATGCAAAGCCAGACGTTGTCTAAATTGAACAAATACTGTTAACACAAGTACAGATAACTTAAAAGTTTATAAATAACTGGGAACTGTCATATCATGGCTTGGTTAGAACAGTGGAGCAACCTAAACAAATCAAAATTAAGTTACAGCTATAGAGCAAAGTGAGACTTCTAAAATGCAGATTTTTCATCCCTGTACTTATGCATTTCTAATAATGAAAATCATAATAGCCTCCATTTCCTGGGTGCTTATTAATGTGCCAGTGTTAAGTAATTTCTCAAAAGGCTTAGTAAATAGTTGATTCTCATTTTGAACACAAGTCTAATCCAAAAAGCCTTTTTTTAATTCATTAAGCTAAACCACCACCTATCTCAGGACAGCTTTAAAAACTTATACTCAAAAACCATTTTCTAATCAGGAATAGTACCTTCTAGAGTAAGGTATGATTGAGTTAAGATGTTATAAAACCAGCCAGTGTGACTCAGAACCCAATACAGAATTCAAAAAGAAACAAAAGACAAAAAGTCCTTGTCTGTACAGAATCTGCACACTCAACTTTATGTCCTCCTCTCACAGAAAAGACCCTAAGACCTACACTCAGAGCTCTTTGCTCTCTCAATAGACAACTTGAATAAGACTACTTAGTTGTTCTTTTTTCCTATTTACATAAATTAGAAATAAAAAACCAAAGGATACTCAGGTAAATTCACTGACAATGAAGACAAGTAAAATATGGACAGACTAATGCAGAAAAGAAAATAAAGATGCACAACTCATAAAAAGCAGACTTTTTTAAAAGCATTGCATTTTAGGATAACTTAGCATAGTAGTTCTCAAATATTTTGATCTCAGGGCCTCTTTATATAATCAAAACCTTCTGAGAATCTCAAAGATCATTTTTCAATAAAAGTTATACTAAATACTGACATTTATCAAAAACAAAAAAATATATATATTTAGAGAAGCTCTAAAAAGTCTGACAGTAAGAGAAGACAAGAATGAGAAAGGGAATTGGGAATGAGAATGCCTTGCCCAGTCCACTTCCTAATCAGGGAAAAGGTTGCAAAGAGGAATATGCATGAAAATTCTTACTGAAAAAAGTAAAATCAGACTGGTATAGAGAGTAAATAATTTATTTCAAGGGCAAAGCATTACATACAAACACATTGTATCCTCCACATTCAGAAAATGAATTTTCATGTTACCTTTTTTCTCTTCTTCTTCTTCCTCACAAAACTCTGTTAGGGAAAATGCTTCTTTGAGTTGCTGTAATTCAAGCTTTAGTGTCTCTAATTCTTCTCCACTTAGAGAATTAAGGATAGATTTCACCTGAATGGATATAAGATTAAAAAAAAAAATTATGGGTGTACGAAAAGGAAAAAAAAAATTCTTAAGTGGAGAAGAGACTACAGGTCAAAACCTTAAGTCAGAACTATAAGCTCACCAGCCAACGCAGCTATTCCTTAAGAAGCTTAACACAAGCTGGACAAGGAGCCGCACACCTGTAATCCCAGTGACTCAGGAGGCTGAGACAGGAGGATCACAGGTTCAAAGCCAGCCTCAGCAAATTTAAGGAGGCCCTAAACAACTTAGTAAAACCCTGCCTCAAAATAAAATATGAAAAGGACTGGGGATGTGCGACAGTGGTTAAGCGTCCCTGGATTCAATCCCCAGTACCACCCCCCCCACACACACACACACACACAAAGCAGCAGCTTAACACAAGAGACTATTACGGAAAGTATGGAGAATCTGTACTTCCAAAAGTAACACAAGGCCAGAGATAGTTAACGATTACTAGTACTTAAAAAAACTTAAAAATCAGGAGGAAAAATGAAATAGTTTTGAATCAGGTATTTACATAAATTAACAGCTTAAGTCAATAGGTTTTTTTGGAGCTGAAGCCAAAGAAACTGAACAAAAATAAAGTATTTTTAAAGACTGAGGTGAAAGGAAAATAACATATGATATTAAGACCTTTTTATTAATCTTTTCTGTGTAATTTTACAGAAATACCAGTGTATTTCTCGTCGTATTTCTTTCTAGCATTATGTTCAAAATCAGATTCTTGTTTGTTCTGGCATCTCCAGACAGTCTCAACAATCCATTGGAAATACATTTCATTTTCATAATGTGCAAAGAGAATAGAAATTATGCAGGATTACTTTGTTTGAAGACTTTTTCAGTTGGGATTTTGGTTTGGATTTACCTTTATTTCACTTTCTCGGGAAAGCATCTCCAGAGCTTCTAGATGTGAAAGGCCTTGAAATTCATCAAAGAGTAGCCCATAATGAGTTTTCTTGTCTGTTTCCATGGTAACCTCACTGGAGGTCCACAGCTCTTCTTTCTCCTTTGCTTCTCGTAAAACCTAAAAAAAGATGGAGGCATTACACTACAGCAAATAATGAGAGCTCAAGGGTGAATTTTGAGAGTAAAGGAAGCAAAGCTGTGTACAGACTATTGCCCTTTTATTCTTGGCATTGCAATTTAAATCCAATAGGCTCAGGAGATACAAGGGAAAAATGATAACATGTAATTTGATGCTAGACAATGTAAATAACACCCAGGAACCAGGTGTTTCTCCAAAAGTGGTTTAAACATTAATCTAATAAACAATTCTGACAGGGTTTAGCATTTAACTGACAGGAAACTCCTACAGAATGAAAAAAGGAGGGGGGGAATCTGAGCATCTTTCTAAGCATTCAAGCTCTCACTGCCTCCTCCCCACTCCCAATAGTTTTCATTTTAAAAAAAAAAATCACTGAAAATTCCTCAAAAGAAAACGCTAATAAGCGTCCAAGTTTACAAAAGTAAAAATGCAATCAAAATAGAAACAATATTCAAACAGTAAAGACAACAGTACCTGAGACAGTGTAGAATTCCGGTTCATTAGACCCTTGGTTCTTTTAAATCCAGGATCCCCTTCTGCTATTACATCCATTGTCTTCTTTCCAATGAATTCTAAGGCATCCAAACCCCCACTGATAACACTCTTTCCCTAGAAAACACATAAACTTCATTACAGCAATTTTGAGAAAATATATTTGCATATTTTGATTACATACAAAAAGTAGTCACCAACAATACCAACTACTGAGAAGAATGGGGAGCAAGTGAAGCAATTATACACTGCTTGTGGAAATGTACATAAATAGGTGTAACCACTTTGAAACACTGCATCTACTAAAGCTGCATAAACCAGCAATTCCACTCATGGTTACATACTCAAGAGAAATGCGTACAGAGGTTCACCAGTTCACAGAGATGAAGAGGGGCTGGAGTGGTGGCTCAGCAGTTGCAGTGCTTGCCTGGCACATACAAGGATGTGGGTTCAAACCCTAGTACCACATACACAACTAAGTGTCAGAGCAACCAAGGCCACATGAAAAAGTACATAAAACTGATCTTCTCTTTCACTCTCTTTCTCTCTCTCTCACTGTCCCTTTCTCTCTTTATAAAACAAAAACAAAGAAGATATGAACAAGGGCTGGAGCAGTGAGTGGCTCAATGGTTGGAGCACTTGTCTGGCATGTACCAGGACCCAGGTTCAAACCCCAGCACCACATACACAACTAAGTGTTGGAGAAACAAAAGCCAGATGAAAAAAACTAAAAAAAAAAAAAAAAAAAAACTGATTCTTTCTCTCCACTCTCTTTAAAAAAAAAAAAACAAAACAGAAAGATATGAACAAGAATGATGATAGCAGCAGCATAATTTGTAAAAGCTACAAACTAGAAACTACCCCAATGCTTACCAACAGTGGAATTCAAGAAAAAAAGTGACATAGTCACACAAAGGAATACAGAAAAGAAAATCCATACAAACTACAACATGGATAAAATGTATACACATAATATTGTGTGAAAGAAGCCAAATACAAACAGGTACATTCTGTATAATTCCATTTATGTAAAACATAAAAACAGGCAATATTAACCTACAATAATTTAAGTCAGGACTGTGGTTATCTTGGTGGGGGAGAGAGCACAAGTTGCGGGTAGGGGAAGCAGAGGTGCCCACAATGTGAAAATTCATGCTGAACACTTACGATTTTATTTTCTGTATGTATGTAATACTTTAACAAAAAGTTTAAAAAAAAAAAAAAGTACTAGCAAAGGGCTGGAGCGGTGGCTCAGCAGTTACGGCTCTTGCCTCACACGTGCGAGTACTTGAGTTCAAATCCCAGCACCATGCACACAACAAAGTGTCAGAGGAAAGAAAGTCATATGAAAAGCTAAATAAAAATTGCTTCTCTCTTTCTCTCTCTCTCTCACTGTCCCTCTCTCGTTAAAAAAAAAAAATTACTAGCAATCTACCTTCATGTAGGAAAGATAATAAGTTTCCTGTATTATTCTTTTTTAGATGTTTCTTATAATCTTAGTTTATAAGTATCTATCATAACAATCATACCCAGCCCCCTAACCCACCCCACCCTCCGCCCATTTAAGATACAATTATGAGAAAAATATTGTTGTAAAAGCAAAGACATTTCCTAAGAACTAAGAATTCCTGGTCCAGAAAATATTATGTACAAACAGAAAAGAAAAAATAAATATCATGTACATTGGCTCTCTGTAACTCTTCATCTTATATTCCTTTATTTCTTTAAAGAAAGTCTTCAGATAGCTCTTACTTTGCCTGAGGTGACTGATCTTCAGTGATCTGGACTCCCTTAAGAGTAATCAGTTCTCAAGGCTTTTCAAGGAAAAGAAGAAGATATGCAAACCCTTTATAATAAAGGAAGGGAGCAGGCCACCTTGCACTTTTTACTCACTGTGCTCTGAACAGCTGTAGAGATGGTTGAAAATACACCAAATGGCACAGTCATTAGGGAGGAGTTTTCATTCTCTTTGGCATTTGTGTCTCCTACAAAAGGGAGGAAATATATAAACATGAAAGGAAAATTCACTGTTTTATTTTATTAGCATCTATGTGACTTTTTAAAATGTAGACTCAGCTTCCTACACACAAGTCTTTTCATTATTTTAAACCATATGCCCATTTTAACTGAAATTTAAAAATAGACAGCTTTTTTTCATTTTCATTCATTTCACAAATAAAATCCAGTCTTCTGAACAAACTACTGATCTATACATCATCAGACTATATACTGAATGATCTCAGTGATATGATCTTCAAACAAGGTAAAACTATAGGGCCAGAAAACTGATCAGTGGTTTTGCAGGGAATGACTACAAGGGACATGAAGGAACTTTCTTTCTTTTCTTTTCTTTTTTTTTTTTTTTTTAAAGAAAGAGGGGACAGTGAGAGAGAGAGAGAAAGAAGTGATTTTTATTTAGTTTTTCATGTGACTTTAGTTCCTCAGACACTTCACTGCATACGTGGTGCTAGGGTTTGAACTGGTGTACTCAAGCAAGCACCGTAACCACCAAGCCACCGCTCCAGCCTGAAGGAATTTTCCTGATGGAAATATTTTCATATCTCAATGGTCTCTATCAACATAAGAAATATTCTATATCTATATAACCACAATGTGCAATGACTACATAGTAAACAAACATAACTATCTCTCAAAACACCAAAAGCTACACAGCTAAAAAAAGTAAATTTTACTTTGAGTTATAAATCCTCTTTATCCTAGAAAAGTCATAAATCCACTTTATCCTAAAAAAAAAAAAAAAAAACATGCCCATTAGTAGGAATCAGACATGCATTACAAAGATGAGTATATAAATAAACTGGTCTAATTTACTAATTTTAAAAATCTGATAGATCAATTACATCAAATAGTCTATTATAGGGAGGACTTCTGCTTCCAGCTACAATGAATTAACTGGTACTAGACATGCCCTCCTACCACAGAAACTAGAAAACTGGACAAAATATAAGAAACAATCTTTTGCAGAGACTGGACAAGAGGCAGTACAAGACTTTGGTATAGGAGAAAAGAGAAACAAAGTGTACCCTACAAATGAGTTGGCTTTGCTTCTAGAGAAACTCCCCAAATAAAACAACACAAGGTGGGGAAACCCAGCTATAACAATGAGTAGAACAGACTAGAGTCAGGGAAAGGTGAGGCAGCTCGAAGTTACAGATCAGCAAAATAGAAAGGATGGAGCTACAAAGGTTACGAGTGTCTCCGGCTGAATACCACACTGCTCAGGCATTAGAAAACTCCACACAGTTGGGGAAAAGAACTGCTACAGAATAGAAGCTAAACCCTCCCCAGAGCTTATGTTAGGCTGAGACATTTGAATTTCAACCAAAGTAAAGAGACCTCTTTAAACAACTTGGAATTGAGTTGAGACCTAGGAAGAGTCAGGCTTTAGCAGTAAAGTTAAAACTAGTCCTCAGAGTAAAGGCTGCTCTACACTCACTCTAAACTTAATAATGCCTTAAAAGTATCACTCTAAGCTACATATACTGTAACTACCTGCCAACAAAAGAAAACACCCTTTAAAGAGCAAAATCCCTAACAGATGAACAAATGATTTTCACTTTATAATCTCACTTATCTTAAAGTTCTGAAAAGACGGATCTCAGGAACAATATCCCTGGCAGTGAAATTCACCTCCTTCTTTAGGAAAGGACTAAGGAAAGAACATATTGTCAAAAGGCAGTCCATTCTAATTTGGGAAAGTTCTCATTATCAAACTCTTACTAAACAAAAATCTCAGTCCATGTAGCTTCCACTGGGTGGTACTAGTTCTCTCTCCAAGAGCCACAAATAAACCTAAGCCCTCTTCTCTATGATAGTCTTGAGAGAGATAAAAAGAACCAGCATATTTCTCCCATCTCTCTTCCTGAGATTTTCATAGTCAAAACGCATACCTTCAACTTCCCAAGACATTAATTCTAGATATATATATATATATATGTATAGTTCACTATTTACAGGATTCACTCTAGTTTTTCAGTGCCCTTAAAAGAGATGTTTACCACAAAGTGCTATGAGGACACTGCTGTTCACATATCCAAAGCCACTTATAACTCTCCTTTTCCTTGTCTGCTAAACCCAACTCCTGATATGGAAGTTTCTGATAATGTCCAAAACTCACTCTGCTATAGCATGAAAATAAAACCCTATTCCAGCCAATGGTATCTGAGAAGAAATACACTGAGAGCTGCTGGAAAAAACTTCATTGACTTTAAAGAGAGAGATGCATAAAGAAAACTAATACTTCTTTTCCACTTAATTCCTGAATTTGAAAGCACTTTTGTTTTAGAATATCATATTTGGAGTTGCAGTATTATCTGGCAGCCATTAAGAAATCATAGGAAGGCTGGAGCTGTGGCTCAACGGTTACGGTCCTTGCCTGGCATGGAGTATGCAAGTTCAAACCCCAGCATCACGTACACAACAAAGTCTCAAAGCAACAAAAGTCATGTGAAAAACTAAATAAAACTGATTCTCTCTTTCTCTCTCTCTCTTGCTGTCCCTCTCTCTTAAAAAAAAAAAAAAAAAGAAAGAAAGAAAAAGGAAAAAAAAAAAAGAAACCATAAAGAGGGGCTAGAGTGGTGGCTCAGAAGTTACAACACTTGCCTGGCATGTGCGAGACCACGGATTCAAACCCCAGCACCATGTACACAACCAAGTGTCAGAGCAACAAAGACCAGATGAAAAACTAAATAAAATTCTCTCTTTCTCTCCCTCTCACTATCCTTCTCTAACAAAAAAAAAAAAAAAAAA
>PVKS010042487.1:0-15403 GCA_004027875.1 Aplodontia rufa | reverse complement strand
TTTTTTTTTTTTCTTCTGCATCCTGGTGATATAGCACCTTCTGGTATGGATGTTTGTTTGTTTTGGTGCTGGGGATGGAACCCAGGGCCAGGTGCTCCACTCTCGAGCTACATCCCCACCCTAGCTGTGAACAGAGCACCTCTTCACCACACGCTCCCTGCCTTACCACAAGCCCAAAAGCAGCAGGCCCAGCTGGCATGAATTGGAACCTCCAAGACTGTGAGGTAAAGTAAACCTTTCCCTCTTTTAAAGTTGTTTGTCGCAAGAACTTTGTCACAGTAGTGGAATGCTGACTAACACACCGGTGTAACCGGTCTTGTGATCTGCAGACGTAGAGGAATGACGATAAATGAATGGCTGTGGGTAAACACATTTATTTATTGCATATTTGTAATTTTACAAAAGTTGCACACACATGTGGAACCTAATGATAGAAATGCGCATAACACACATCTGCCTTTCATCCAAGGATTTCTTCTAGACATTTTTATGGAAGAGTGTCCCAGGGCACATACACATCTTTCCTTATAAAAGCAAATAAATGTATTTCTGTAGGTAGGCTGGTCACCTGCTTCTGTAACTTTTTCAGTTACGTTAAATAGACAGTGAACAATAATAAAAAATCATATAAAATAATAAATAAGAGTAAAAGCAAATGCTGTGATATAAACTAACAACAGGGAAGAACTAAATGTGTATCATCTCATTTTAGGAGATAAATGATCAATGGAGTGGTCACGTTATGATTGACAGTTGTGTAATTATTAGTGTATAGCAGAAGTTGTTCCGAAGAACAGAAATATAAAGACAGTCTCTAAAATTTTGGCACTTGAGATAACAATTCTGAAGCTGACAGCTCATACTACAAAATTCTGTGCAGAAACAGAATTTTTCTATTTTAGGGTGAGGAGAATCTGCCAAAAAATAGGATGCTTTTGGTGATTTTGTGCATGATAAAGAAAAGGAAAGGATGATCTGCCACAAACTGTGGGCCACCGTGACCAGTCCTCCCTGTCATGATGGCCCCAGTGCCGGCTGCTGCTTCAGTGCCCTCCTCGTTGACGTCCACTGTGGCTTGATGGAACACCTCCGAAAGGTACAGATCGTTGCCCTCTGACATGCCCGAGAAATTGGCCTTGCCCCTGTGGAAGGCGTCCTCCATGCCCATGCCTCTCAGAAGGGCCTTGAGCTGGTAGCGCTCCTCCAGCTTGAACTGGGGCAGGTAGACCTCCACGTCGTCTTCAGCCATCGTGTCTTTGCCACTCCACTTGCTGAGCTTGTCAAAAGTTATTTCACTTTCCAGCTGCAAATCAGAACAGAACACGCAAAAAGATGTGAGTTGGGACAGAAAGGAGAACAGCGCCAAGTCTCAGGTTAGAACTGGTGACTTTACTACATTGTGGGTGATGTAAAAGTTTAATAGCTTGGTCAAGCTTTTTCAGGAAAGTATCGTGTACATCACATGTGTAAGGGGTTGAATGAAATTCTAAGATACCAGGTGGAGATCAACTCATTCATATATTTCCGTAAGAAATTGCACCCTACATTTTATTAAAGTAGATCTCCTGGTTTTTAGCTTATAAAAGATAAGTTCAGCGCCAGGAGTTCGAGACAAAGTTGTAATTCCTCACCAGCTCTAGGCCAGTGGACGCATCGGTAATTGCATCTGGAAGCAGCAGGAACATGCTGACGTCCCCAGCGTATGGGAGCTCTAGAATCTGCGTCTTCAGGTCCTCGATGTAGCCAATGTTCAGCTTCTCATGCAAGAACATCATCTGCACAGGTGTGTGCTGAGTCTGAAATGACCAAAAAGTGAAATGTGAAAGTGAACTACAAGATGCTAAGAGATTGACAAACAGACATGAAAGAGAACATGTTCTCCTCTGGTGCTGAAGAGATGTGTCTTTCACAAAAAACTGAAGAGGGGCCGGAGCGGTGGCTCAGTGGTTGGAGCACTGGCCTGGAATGCTCAAGGACCCAGGTTCAATCCCCAGCATTACATACACCGCTAGATGTTGGAGAAACAAAGGTCAGATAAAAAATAAATAAAATTAATTCTCTCTCTCTCTCACTATCTCTCTTAAAAAAAAAGAAACTAAGGAAATTATTTGTATACCCTTACAGTGGGTACTCTGATTGCTCTGATTGGCTTTTTCAAGCTTATGCCCCTTATTCACTAATATAAACAACAATAATGATGAGAACTATAATAATACACAACAGTACTATTAAATTACTATTTGCCAGGTGTGATGGCACTCATCTGTAATCCCAGCAAATCAGGAGCTGAGACAGGAGAATTGCAATTGAGGCCAGCCTCAGCAACTTAGTGAGACCCTGTGTCAAAATAAAATAAAATAGGAGCTGGAGCAGTGGCTCAGTGGTTACCATGAGCAAGGATGCGGGTTTGAACCCCACATCACGTACACGGTGAAGTGTTGGGGCGATGAAGCCCACATGAAAAACTAAATAAATTTGATTCTTTCTTTCTTTCTCTCTCACTGACCCTTTCTCTTAAAAAAACTAAAATAAAAAGGGCCAGGGATATGGCTCAGTGGTAAAGTCCTTCTGGGTTCAATCCCCAGTACCAAAAAGAAAAAAATAAAATACTGCTGTTCAATGCCTACCGTGGGCTGGACCTTTGCTAAGTCTCATTAAATAGTTACAGCAAGCTTTCAAATTGATGTTATATTATCCTAGTTTTATAGGTCCACCCTGGAATGCATGAAAGATCAGTGAGGTCACAGATGGTAAGTGGGAGAGCCAACACTGAGTCCAGTCATGGGTGACTAGAAAACCCATCATCCTCATCTCTACTCAAACTGCCTCCTCAGAAATTAGTAAATGATGCTCAGTAGCTTGAAAAACAAAGTGTCTAACACACATCAGCTGTAACTAGCGTATCATGGAGGAGAATCAAGAAATCACTTCTAATTTTTCTGTCTCCGACTTATCTAAAACCTAAAATATGTGATTAGAAAAACGCATCTTTTTGTCTCATACCGAGGTCACATGAAAAGGGTAAAGGCCATTTAGTTTCTTCTCAAATGGAGTTTTCCACTTCCCTTTGAAGTAGACTGCATTCACCAGGACCATCCTGGTCTCCACATTCACAGAGCCTTCAGGGAGCAGGTTTGGGATTTTGCCTACAGAAAACACAGCACAGGGTGAGCGTCTGTAATCAAGAACTGCAAACTTAAGACTTCTTGAAGCTTTTAAGGACCCATCACGCTCAGCGTCCACATTGCTTAAACTCTGCAGAGATGGTGCTCTCCACTTTGAACTTTTTTTCTCTAAATTTACTTAAAGCATTAGAAGATTTTTGAAATCCAAGAGAGAATGAAAGAATAATGCATTCAAAGTTTAAAGTTACTATCAAATTTGAAAGGAGATTTCAGCTTCCATTTATACTGTTTGCTCAATGTTTTGGTTTTCTGACAGTTATTCCACTCAGCAGGAAGTGAAAGAGGATCCTAGTGAACATAGTGCCTTCTACAATGTGTTGTTTAACCCTTTTAGACTTGTTCTAGGTGGTCTGCAACTGAACGTCGATTTTCCAAGTTATGGAAGACATAAAGTAGACATAAAGTACTACTGGTACACATGCAAAGGATGAGGATGGAATAACTACTCTGGAGGAGCCCAGAGGGCTGGACGAAACTCTCAAAGTCAATTGCGAAACAATCTGTGGCATGCTGTAAGTGGCTAGATAATGAGAATACTTGACAGTGCTTAGAGGAAAGCAAAGGGGTGAGCCAGAGAAGGCTCTTAGAAATGACGACCACTGAGAGGGATCTTGAAAAGATGGTTTAAGAAACAGTCCATTTACAGTGAGCACCTGCTCTGAGGTCTTCCAACCACTGTATCAGACTGTGGGTTCCATGATGGATGGGTGTACCCTTTTTATCCTATCTCCGTGTACAGTGCCCGCCTGGCACATAGTATATGGCACATAGATGTTTGTTGATTGAATGAATGAATCCAATAACAATGAATGGATGGTTTGATTAAATGTGAGTCCTTGTGAAAAATACAAAGGGAAGCAGGAGTCTATGAAAAGAATCAAGGACATGAGTTAAAATGCTACAGGTGGCTTAGAAAATCAAGAGAAGATGAAGCAGACACCAAAAGAGCTTGACCATGCATTGGCTTTGAAAGGTAAAGAGAAGAATTAAAAGAATTTCCCAACCATTCCCTGCTCCATTGACAGTATTCTTACAGCTCTCGCCAATTACTCGCCTCAGTTGGGCATTATGGCATATGCCATAATGATCCCAGCAACTCAGAAGGCTAGGGCAGGAGGATCGCAAGTTCAAAGCCAGCCTCAGCAACTTAGGGAGGCCCTAAGCAACTCAGTGAGACCCTGTCTCAAAATAAAGATATAAAAAGGGCTGGGGATGTGGCTCAGTTGCAAAGTGTCCGTGGGTTCAATCCCTGGTATCAAAAATTAAAAAATAAAAAACACAAAAATTATTCAGCCCAGGGATGTCTTTTTCTTTGTTTGTTTTTGTGCATAAGGACCATAGAGCCACAGTTATTTCAGTTTTAATATTTCCTGTTTGAAATTTTCTGTGTCTGCTCATATTTTATACAGTAGCCTAAAAGCAGAACATTTATGTACTGAACATGTCTTCTATAATCAGTCCTCAATTTATTTTCTCTTAAATCATCACTGAGTTAAATATGAATAAAGTTACTTAACCAAAATCACTCACGTTGAACAAATTTTAAGAAAATGAAGGATAAGTTCAAGGATGACTTTAAAAGATGGATCAAAGTTTTCTAAATGGAAGGAAGGCAATATTTTCTTAGCTTTACCTTTCGTTTGAGCCTTCACCCAGGAATTAATCTTTTTTCTGGCTTCTTCTGCACATTCCAGGAAGTCTACCTCCTGAGGTTCTGTGGAGTAAAATTTCTTACAGAGCTGCATGTATTCCTTTAAAGCAAGAAAATGCCAAAGGTTACATAGAATATCTATTGAACAAGGCACACATAGTGTGATTCTGAATTATGGCTTCTTGTGAAGACTGGCGTCAGGGAGGAGTTGGGGGCAGTTGGCAGGTGGGGTTCTGAAGGAGAAAAGTTCTCCATTAGCCCCTCCTCACACTGCAGCCCAACTCTGTTTAGCTGAAATAACTGGTGGAGAGGTTTGGTGTGGGGATAGCGAGTAACTCTGGAAAGCAACCCGTGTCATCCTCCTTCAAGAGGGACATTTGTGATAGGAAGGGGACACAAGTGCCAGAGGAAATGGGAGGGATGGTGGCTACGGGAGGCCGGCTGCAGGGAGCCTGCGTGGATTCTGACTCTGCGTGGATGGGGTGAGGGCCTCACAGTCCTCTCTGGGTTGGGGCCCGCTCAGCTACAGGCTTCACTTACTTCCTTGAATCTTGCAGACTTCTCGCCAAACAGCTTACTGACACTCTCCAGTAAGTAATCCCCTGTGGCCGTGTTGATGGCCGAGCTGAGAGAGCGGAAGGACGAGTGGACTTTGTCCCTTGCCTGTGCCTTAAGCAGAAAGAAGGGATTCTCTTTTATAACCGACAGAGATAGCTCTTCAGCAATGATGACATTTTCCCAGCACAGTAATGAAGCACCGTAATCAGGTGTATGCTCTTCTGGTCCTTCAGAGGTCCTCTGAGCAAATGACTTTGGTAAGGATGTGGTACATTAAAGCCAATATGCTCAAATTTAACTTGTTTCAATTTTTACTCTGCTACTAGATTGGCTTCAACCAGGAAGCCAACAACAGCCTCCAAGAAAGGTCCTACAACACCTGGCAGAGCAAGCCCTCCAGATGGACCGCCAGGTGCCGCAGGACACGGGGGAAGCTGCAGGTCAGAGGTGCCTTTTCCACCTCCCTGATGCCCTGCGTAATGGACAGATGGATGGACGGAGCATCACCATGTCCGGGAAGGAAGTTGTGGGATACACATCCCCAAAATCTGACTCAAGAGAGTAACTGGAAGCTGGCTACCAATAGGAGTGCATACCTCTCCAACTGCAGAAGGCAGCTGGACAGCTGATCTTTAAGGAACAAGTACTGAGAAAAGATTACTACCATAGATGGGTGATGATGACAGGTAGATAATGGGTAGGAAGTAGATGATAGAGAGATAGATGATAGACAAGAGATGGTTAGGTAGATAAACACATGATGCATAGATAGATGATAGGAAGATAGATGGCTAGATAGATGATAGATACATAAGTAGATAGATGATAGATGATGCATAAATGATACAGCGATATAGATGATACATAAATGATAGATGATGATAGATATATTGATACATGATAAGAGATAGAGATAGATAAATAGGTAGATGATGGATAGATAGATGATAGGTAGATTATAGATGGATAGATACATGATAGATATAGGTAGATGGATAGATAGAACACAGGTGATGATAGAAGGATCTCTGAGAGTCAGTGGCCTCTCATGCACTTATTGGACATGGCCTTCAACATTCCTCAATTATTTATCACACACCCCCACCTTCTCTTCTCTGGAAGTTTCCATCCACACATGTGTATTCTAGACGTTTCTACAATACTAGCATAGTTTTATAATAAATTACCCACAGCTAACTAATGGCAGAGGATGTGGTAGAAACAGTCCTGGTCTAGCAGCTCGCTGCCCTTTGTTATTAGTTGACCTTGTGAAATTTACTTTATGACCCTGAGTGTTAATTTTCTCTCTGTGAACGGAGGAAATTGTTCTAGGTTCCTTCCCAGCCCAACACTGAGATTTTGAGACAAGAAGATCCTATAAATAGAATACAAAAGAACTATGAAGAAATGCGTCGGGTACCTGTAAAATAGCATCTGGATAAGTTCCCTTCTGTATCTGCTGCGTGAAGTTACAGCCAGTGAGGTTCTGTGGGGCCCCCGGGGTGACGCCGTACTCTCCAACTTTGTTAAACTGAAGCACCTGCGATCAGAAACAGGGGCATGGTGACGTTCTCCTGCTGGATTACTGCACTTTCAGAACTCACAGCTAGCAGGTGTCTCTGGTTCCTGCTCATGTTGGGAGCGAGCACAGACACCCCTTCTGCATGACAAGGAAGGGTCAGCCAACTTAATTTCCCTTAGAGGAAGCCACATGAGGGGTTTTATGCTGATTCACACAATGGTCATTTTGGAAAATATTGATGGTTATGAGATGATTTATGATCCTTTCCCCAAATTATCTAAAGTATCTCCCAGTCCATACATTGTCTTGGAAAAATGCCAATATTTTAAAAGCAATACAACTAACTCAGAACCTTCTGTACCCCTCTTTTATTGTGCTATCTCTTATCTGTCAAAAACTACAAGCCAGAATCAGCTTAAGCATAAAAACAGGTCCTTAATATTAAACAGGGATTGCCCAAAATATTTACAAATATCATATGCACACACAGAGAAATTCCAGTCCACACGCAGGGATTGGATTGGATTACAGGGATCTGAAGACACTATGAATCTACGGTGTGAGTGGGCAGTTTGGGTCACTCAGTGAAGCTGGCAGGTGAGTATGGGCCTCAGGTACCCTCCCCCAGCATCTGCAGGCCCATCTTGTAAATGCACTGGTGGTTGGGGCTTTGCTGACAAATAAGAGCCAGGCGTGCCCAGTCCTGTTGGTGAATTTCTAGATGAAGGGAGAAGTGTTAGCACTTGCAGGGCCTCAACTCCCCGCACAGCATACGTCATGGGTCCTGCCACACTCCGTGGAAAGAAGCAGTCCTCTTCCGTACCCACAAGAGGGAAGGTTTCCTACAGGAGCTTCTTTGGTTTACTTTCTGCTCTCCCTGTCAGCAGTAAATTCTGCCTAAATGTGTGCAAAGTCACTCTGGTGTTGTCCCTGCATAAGTGGGGATGTGAGATGACCTGGGCCACCCTGACACCCACAGAGGCATCTTGGCCTGGCCCTCACCCTAAGATGACCGGCACGCTGACCTCACAAGGCCCTCTGCGCTCCAGGAGTTTGTACCCTTCCTCATTACAGCTGCGCTCCCTCCTCCAGCTACCACTGTTCCAGCGGGTGTCTCTTCTGTCCTAACTTCCTCATCTGCAAAATGAGGATGACGATCACAGAAAGCACCTCATGGGATCTGGATGACATTCTTGGGGAGGACTCTGGCTACGGCACTAACGAGTTTAACAATCGTGACAGCTGCTGCTGCTGCTGCTCCACGGGCGTCTCTAATCTTCACAGCTGTCTTCATTCCCATTTTATAGATGAGAAGACTGCAGCTCAGAGTGTGTCCGTGCCTGCACATGAGCAGTAAGCGGCAAAGCTAGGATTCAAACACTTTAGAGTCTGTCCCCAAAGCCCCTGGCTTCCTCCTCCAAGTCAAGGAACTTCACCTTCTTTTTATTTAGAAGGAAGCACTAGAATTTGAAAACCTGCAATGCAGCAGAGTTATAAGAAGATTATATAAAATCTCTGCACGGTCCCAAGTCCTGAAACACTGTTGATACACAGAAAAGGTGTCTTGAGCTCAGATGACCAATGCGTTCATTTTTCCTTTAATATCAAAACCAAGTTTTAGACATTAACAACCCGGAGCACCCCAGCTAACATTTGCTCTCAAGATATATTTCTTCTGATTCCTTTACATTTAAAAACGTAAAGTCCTGACGCTTTGAAAGTTTTCATGCAGTTACTATTTTATTTTCCGGGGGCGGGGGGATATAGGAGAAGGAAAGTACCAGCATCCCGCTGGTATCAGAGAGCTGAGCAACTGGGCTTGCTGCAAGTCTGGATGCTCCAACTGCCACAAACACAGAGGGATCCTCCCACTGCTCTTCTCCTGCGGTGACATTGGCCAATGTGCTGTCTGTGACACCTCGTACTTCAAAGGAGACGCACCCTGAATGGGTCACCATGTTCCTGAGAAGGATGTGTTTATACTCAGGCTCAACTCTCACAGGCAACCGGAAACCAGCCAGTGGTGTTTGGTGTGACTGAAAGCACAACGCTTGCTTGTACTCCAAGCATCGATTTTAATGCTAGCTTAGAGGTGAATGCAAAGGAATTTTAATTATACGGTGACCACGTCCAGATCACTAATCTAGGAAATAACAGGATCATGAGAATCTTAAATGTGCTGAATGCATCCCCCAAGTCTACAGCAGGCTGCAGTCGAAGCGGGTCCGCTAATTAAGGCGTCAGACGCAGGGGAAAAGTCCACTGCCTGGATCTGCGTCCTTTCACCAGAAAAGGAAAGCAGACACATTGAATCGGAATCTCTGCCAATGCTGTTGCACAACTGTCCACCTTGAATTTGAAGACTGGCTGTGCATGAAGCCCGGTACACGGGTGTGGACATGAGCTCACAGGCAGGATGGTGTGATGAGGCCCTCTGAAGCCACCTCTACCTGTGTCTCTGTGACTGCAGTGACCACACCCCTGGAGCCTTTCTTTTCTCTTTGTGACTCTCCTAAAACCATCATGAAGAATTTTTCATAGTAATGGGTACAAACGCACCACAGGAGTAGATCAGTGCGAAGGAGCCTGAGCTAGGAGTCAGAAAACCACAGTAACCTTGGGATAGGGGCATCATTCACACTGCCAACATCCTCACCTGTAAAGTGATGTTATCTTAAAACCAAGTGAGGAGTGTGCACAGAACACTTTGAGTTGTGTGAATGCTGTGTCATTAAAAGGAAAACCGTCACTCTCAGCTCTTCGCAGCTTTGCAGGCTAATAGACCCTGAAACACTTCTGCTGTCTACACCCAGGGGCTTCCTGCCTTGCTTGTCTCCTCCTAAGTCTAAGGAACCCGAGTTGAAGGGCTGGTGAGTTGCTAGCATGCACTATCGCTGCCCGCATGGGTCCAGATGACCAGAGCCATTCTGCATTGCCTTCAGGAATCGCTCAGACCCAAGGCAAAGCTCCGATGGGTACTTACCCTGGCCATCTGGTCTTCAGTGTCGCCCCTGGAACCCAGGTAGACCATGGCCATGGTGGAGGAGATGCTCCACGGAGAGAAGAAGACATTCTGGGTGGGACTCGTTTTTGCCAGATGCTTGAAGAAATTGAGGGCAAAGATGGTGTTCGCCACATAGAGGTCTTCCATTGTGACGATCTAGAAGGAAAACAAAGATGGAGAAAGCACCTCTGAAAGATGGTGTGGCTCTATGGGGTGGCACAGGTTCCCTGCACATCACAGGGCTCCTTCTCTCGTCTTCCTCCATGGAATAACAGGAGGCAGGACAGGAACAGCCTCAAAGTCCTGCGACCCGTGCAGCCTCGAAGGGCCCGTGCTTGGTGCAATGCTGTCCTGGGCCTGTCTTGAAGATACTTCAGAAGGTCCTGCGGGTTCATTTTCCACTGAATCCTGCAGGCCACGCAGCAGCGATTCTGGGACACAGTGGACAATTTTCTGATGAGCAGGGAGGGAGGCTGTATGTCACCCTCTGTAAGCGGATGGATAATGACCTTGAGTTCCCGTGATCTAACAGTGTGTCCCGAACACTCCACCTGTCCTACCCTCGCTCCTGTGCGGAGGGCACTGCCATTGCCGTTCACAGAGGAAACGCAGATGCCAAGGGGCCTTTGTTAGTCAATTACAGAGGGCAGGAGTAGGAATTGGAGCCAGGTAGGTGGCTGCCAGGGTGGTACCCTCACTGAACGCTGCACCCACATGCACAACACGCACACCCACTCTCACCCACTCATGCACACACACACACTCTCACCCACTCACACACACACATGCACTCTCACCCACTCTCACACACACACATATTCAGTTGTACACCATGTGCACGCATATCCTTGTTGGCTTCGGCTGGGATGACCAATGTTCTTCCAAGTTCCCTGCTTCCAGAAGTGGCTTCTGTTTCGGAGTCAGTGCCGTCACCCAGCTCCTACCAATGCCCTTCACACTCGCAACACATAGGACCTCAGCCTTGCTTTCAAAGCACCTTCTGTGCTGGGGAGTTCGTTACTGCAAGGCTCCCTTCTGTCACTCTCCACCTACCAGGTGGAGAGCCAGTGCCCGGCAGGAGTGCAGGGACAGTCCCAGGTGCATGAATCACACATGCACTCAACTTACTGCCCACCCGAGAATAAATGACAGACACACCTCCACGGTCTGAGCTTGTGTGTAACTGAATGCTTGGAAACACCCACAGTGAGTGAGTGAGTATATGTGTGTCTTCAGAGGGGCAATCACCTTTCTAGTTGCCTTTCTTTCATCACAGTGTATAGCACACCCTATAATTACCAAGATCCATAAATATGCCAAACGACGCTGACATTCATCCTCTCTGGAGAAACTTTCCTGTGACAATGATTTCCCAGAACTGAGAGGGCTGGGCAGGCTCCACAGCTGAGCCATGACTGCAGCTGTCCCCTTGCCTAGCAGGGCTCTCCATCAGGACCGGTCACCCTTGTTTCTCTAATTCATGTGAGTCTCATGTGAACCCTCGGCTGATAACCTCTTTTTTTTTTTTTTTTTAAGAAAGTGATTGCAATTTGAATCCAAATTTCTCATTTGAAATATGATGCAGTTGTATCTTATCAAGACAAAGTAGTAAATTAAATTAAAACTTGACCTCTCCTATCAAGTCCTCATTTAACCTTTATAGTATCCACATAAGGTCATCACACTACCCTCTACTCTCTGGATTAAGTCCTTATACTCAGAGAGGTTAAGTAACCTGCATGAGGTCACACAACACATATGTAATGAAGTAGAGCCCAGGTTGGCCTTAGGAAAGCAACCCTTCCCAGTATCCCCACGTGCTGATGTGTACCTCCACTGTGACGTGTCAGAATTAGGCAAGTTGTAGCTTGAGAAATGCTGGAAAGAGGCAAGTGACAAATCTGCACTGCCCCTAGCAAGTTATCAAGGGTAGGAAACACTGGTTCCCTTCCCTTGCCTCAGCATGTGTCAGACTAATTCAGGTGGCTCAGCTTTGTTTCTCCGTCCTTCTACTGATTAAAACGTTTCAAAATTAGAAGCAAAGTCAAAAATCAGTGAGTGGGATGTCATAAAGCTAAAATGCTTTTTCACAGTCAAGGAAATGATCAAAATTGTCAAGAGACTTCCTACAGAATGGGAGAGAATCATGGCCTGTGATTCTTCTGACAGTGGCCTCATATCCAGAATCTACAAAATCCTCAAAAATCTCAGCCTCAAAAACAGTAACAACCCAATCAATAAATAGGCCAAAGAGCTAAATAGAAACTTCTCAACAGAGGACACTGAGCAAGCCAATGAATACATGAGAAAGTGTTCTAAATGACTAGTAATCAGAGAAATGCAAATGAAAACCACATTAAGATTTCACCTCACTCCAGTCAGATTGGCAAAAATGAAGAATATAAACAATAACAGATGCTGGAGGGGCTGTGGAGAGATAGGAACACTAGCACACCGTTGGTGGAGCTGCAGACTGGTACAGCCCCTCTGGAAAGCAATGTGGAGAATCCTCAAAAAATTAGGGATGAGCCCAACATATGATCCAGCTATCCCTCTCCTGGGTATTTTTCCAGGGGATTTAGAATCAGCTCATTACAGGGACATAGCAAAATCTAAGTTTATAGCAGCTCAATTTAAATAGCTAAATTATGGAACCAACCCAGATATCCCTCACTGGATGAATGGACCCAAACACTGTGTTATGTATATACCATGGATTTCTACTCAGCAATTAGAAACAATGATGTTATAGCCTTTGAAGGTCAATGGATGGTGATGGAAGAAATCATATTGAATGAAGTTAGCCAAACCTAGAGAGTCAAGGGCCAAATGTCTTCACTCATCTGTAGAGGCTGGTGCTAGACCTAGGCCTGTGTGAAAGGTGGTCAACCCTCATGTATTAGACCCAGCAAAGGCATAGCAGCATATAACTTAGGACATTCATAGAGATGTATCGGGAAGGAGGAGACAGGGGGCGGGGAGGAGGGGTAAAGGTGGGAGAATAAGGTGGGCTCTAGGGGGTAAATCTAATTTAAGAATATACACATGGGGCTGGGCTGGTGTGGTGGCTCGGTGGTTGTGGTACTTGCCCGGCATGCGCAAGTACACGGGTTCAAACCCCAGCACCCATGTACACAACTGAGTATCAGAGCAACGAAACCCATGTGAAAAACTCAATAAAAAATTGATTCTCTTTCCCTCTCTCTCTCTCTTTAAAAAAAGAATATATACATATCCTATGGATTTTTGATTGTACAATAAATAAATTTCTTAATAAAAATGTTTTATAATTAAACTGACATATAGGTTTTCTAAATAAATTATCCCAATACCTTTTGGAAACAAGCTGAGTCTTAAAAACACAAATAAAATACTTATCAATTTCCATGTGAACATTTAAATAAGAGATCAGAGTCAGGAAAGTGGTTCTTTGTAACAATCTGCTTAGATATCAGTTATTTTGACATTAGCAAAATTTAGGTGTTAAGACAAATTATCGAAAGGGCTGTGGATTCTAAGTTAGGATTTAAGGTAAATTGATAAAGAATAAAAAGTTAATATGAACAGAATGAAATTGTCGCAGAATCATTTATTTCTTTAAACACTCTTCTGAATCCTATTTCTAAATTAGGTGTCCTTTATTGTATTTAACATAAAAATGTCATTGTATGCCAAGCACAGTGCCAGCTACTCAGGAGACTGAGGCAAGAGGATTCCAAGTTGAAAACCAGCCTGGAAAATTTAATGTGAACCTGTTTCAAAATAAAAACTAAAATGGTCTGGGGATGTAACTCGGTGGTAGAGCACACCTGAGTTCAAACCCCAGTATTGCAAAATTAAGTCAAAATTCAATAATAATAGTAATAATAATAATTTATGTCCATGTTGCAGTTACCTAATTATTTTTGCTACTTCTCTGTTTAATTTAAACAATTATTTGCCCAGTAAAGCTAATGTTAAACTTGCCCTGTTAAACTAAAGAAAATGGAAAGATGTAGGCTGCCCAGCTCCTTGGTTACAGAGTGAGGCTGGCCCAGCTTTCTGATTATAGATCTAGTGATTTCCCTAGAGTTTTCAAATAAGATTGGAGAGGTTCCTAATTTTAGAAATCTAGGACGGCATGCGTACAGGGGTTCCTGACTCTCAGAGAAGTCCACATCTGATGTTTGGGTGGGAACGTGCCAAGACACAATTAAAGTCAAGAGTGGTATCAAAACCAAAGCCTCCCAGCACAGGTACACCTCTTGGGAATTGCCTAACAGTGCAGTGAGCGGCACGACATCATTAACTTCCAGACCCGTGCTCCCATCAGCGCTGAAGTCACCGCTGGGACAAATGAGTGGAGATGACACGCAGGGCTAGACGCCCTGATGTTTGTGTTGGCTCCTGCAATGCAGGTTGGCAGATGCACCACTGAAACTTGGCTAAGGCGATAAAGAATCCAAGAGGTGTCACAAGGCACCCAGCCACCATCCCCCTGCTCAAGGCACCCAGCCACAGTTCCTCTGTTCATGGATCCTGGATGTTAGAGTGGAGTGCGCTGCACCATTTAAACTCTTTTTTGTGTGACTATCTAATACCAATATTTTTGAAATCGACCACAAAAACCAATGGAGACAAAGACAAAACAAAATAGTTAACAGGACATACCCAACAACAATGACCACCTCTTTCCCCACAAATTGGAAGCAGCTTCTGTTAGTGGATAATCTTCATAATGAATAATTATCTGTTTATAGGGTACAAAATTGCCTACTCAGTCAACCCATCAACCAGTTTAGTTGATTTTCTCTCTTTCACAAAACTGATCCATTATTGAACCATATTCAATAAACATATACTGATGTAGGATTGAGCCAGCTCAAATCTCTGTCTGATTTCTGTAGTTTCTGACTGTTAATTGTAGAAGAAAATTGAGCTCTCTTTTCTTTTTATTTATCTATAATTTCAAAATAATTTCATGGCTTACGTGAAAATATTTCAATTTATGTAGTTATTTCCAACAAATTCAGCATTGAAATACAATTCTGTACAGAATGTGCATATTCTAACCTGTCCAGTAACACTGACATCACAACTTGAGTGGATGCACATTTTGGTTTGGATAATGGTCCACAGGCATTTGCTGACTTCTGAGATTCATAATCAAGTCTTACTATAAATTTCATTAAACTTTTGAACTAGCATATTTTAAGTTAAACAACAACTGATCGACACAACAGCACTTCATTTTTTACTAACCTTCTAGAAACATCCTACATCTGAATTTTCAATATATAAATAATTCAAGTGAGAAGGAAAAGAAAAAGAAAATGAAATCATGTATCCCATAGAGATGGCCATAGAAATTGCTGAAATACCTTGTTCTCTGAGCTGCTGTCTGACTGGAAATGCTCCTTGGAGAGTTGTCATAGTTTAGACATGGTAACAACTGGTTTTATAAGGCTCTGCCCCTCCCACACAGAGGTTTTTTTTTTTTTTTT